>VUQS01033733.1:21967-32115 GCA_015108495.1 Heterochromis multidens
GATTTCAAAAAATTTTTTTTTTTTTTTTTTTTTTTTTTGGACGTGGTGTTTTTGGCCAGTGCCTTTCATTCACTAGCAGACAATACTCACACACTTCAATGAAATTAGTTTTTTGTAGGTAGTATCCTGTTTAGTTAAGATTGTTTATTTTGTGTGACTGCAATTAGGTGTATTATATTTTTTATTTACACTGGATGTTTGTTGCTTTGTATTCTGTGCAATGAATTATTTTTGATTCATTGGCAGCATTGTCATCAGCGTATGTCTAAGACCTGTGTTTTGATGGATCCTTCCAGACCAAATTTCCTCTTATGTTGCATTTATTAATAATTACTTTAGGTCTACTTCATCCCAAAACGCAACCTCTGGAGGTGCAAAACAAAGCCAGTGCTGAAGTGCCAAAAACTGCAGTTCCTCTAGTGGCCACTTGAGGCTGGCTCCAAAAGAGAGCCAGTACCCATAGATTCCTACATTAGAATGCCCAACTTTACAGCATTTAGAAGCATTTTTACAGTATGGTTTTATCCTATATGGATAGTTTTCCCCTCCATAACAACTCTGAGGATTGTGTATTTTTTTTTTAGAACTAATCCACCTGGATACTTGAGTTAGCTGTGTGGCTGCTTTGACTGACAGGAGTCCAGAGTCTAAAACCAAAGGACATCTCAGTGGCCCCATCCATCTATGCTTTATCCACAAATTAGTTCTTTCAGACCTCTGTTGTTAAAAACCAAACCAATGTATGAGACTGAACATAGTCCCCTCAAAAAAAAATCGAATTTCCTCTTGTTTGGGACACGTTAACTAAAAAAACACAGTGTCTAAATTTTTAAGGAAACTATTAGTCCTTTGTCAAACACTAAAGTATACAGTACATTCATGAACTGGTTTCTGGACTACCCTGGAAATGAGAAAATATTTAGAGGCAGACTAACAGATATTTTATATTGTTTTACTAGATTTGTTTTCAACTAAAAATACAGACTATTCCTAGCCTTATTGTTACATTTTCAACACCCACAAGCAGCAACTGGATGCAAAAGGCCATTTACTTAAACAGCCATCATGTAATTCTATGAATCAGTCATAAAAGACCATTATCGCATATTCTTCCCCTAACAGTTGAAGTTTTTTTTAGATCTTATTTACAGCATAGTATTTACAGCATAGCATTTACAGCACGTGCTTGGTAGACTGCTCACTCTGTCATTAGTGAATGTGTATATATGTTTGTTGGATTGAGTGAGGGGGTGTTGTATTTAACCTGAAATTATGGTGGTTACCAGTCCTGATGGGCTGTGGTTATTCCCACTCTGTCACAAAGGCTAGCCAAGCAAAAGGGTTATCTCGGTCCTTTTCAACTTTATCTCCTCAACCATATTGTGCCTCCAATCCAATCCCTGCCTTTTAAAGTCTCCGGTCTCACTTTTTCTTCCTTTTCATGACAGATTGAAAAAAATTACTCTTTGTTCTTCACCTGGGGGAATTCTGAAAAGCAGTCATTCCATTTTCAGCAGGTGATTCTCTTTCTGCATGGCTTAGAAAATGGCACAATGAATACCAAAACCTGACAGTAGACAATAAATTACAGTAGAGGCAAATGTAAACATAATTAAATGTGTCCTGTGGGCCCCAAAGCCTCATGCACTCCAGCATTCATGGACATTAATGCAGCCTGCCTTCTTGATTTGGACCCAAATTGATCATTTTATGCACAAAATGTGTGCTATTAAAGCATACCTAAGGGAGAGAGCTGTCGCTGAATGTCCACCCTGCATTCACATCCAACTAGAGGCAGAATCTTGGAAACCATGACTGCCTTAAAAGGAAGAAGAGGAAGTGGGAGAAAATGAAAGTAGAAGACAGCAAGGCTGTTAATAATTAATTCGGCAGAGTTTTGGTCCTAGGAGGCCAGAGGAAAATATATTGATGTTAGAAAAATGCTAATTAAAGAAAGGCGCACACTTTGGTTTGGAAGGCATCCGTCTGCCCAGGCAGTTTGAAATCTCACTGCTGCCTGAGCTAATGGTGCTAGTTATGCCTTTGGGGAAACACGGCATGAAACACAGAGGCGGGTGCTAATGAGTCTTGCGGACCTCTCCGGCACACAGGATGAATGGGAACGATGGAGAGAATACACTGAAAGGGAAGAAGGAGCCGCTCTTGGTGGAAGATGATTCATATTCTTTTTAAATTTCATGGCAAACGAGGGAAGAGGGATCCTTCGGTGGGTAAAACGGGATTGACATGCACCCCACAGACTCTCTGCTGGCAGCCAATATTGAGTCACACTGCAAAAGGATCAACACAGAGCACGCAATGA
Organism: Heterochromis multidens; assembly: GCA_015108495.1. Taxonomy (NCBI): domain Eukaryota; kingdom Metazoa; phylum Chordata; class Actinopteri; order Cichliformes; family Cichlidae; genus Heterochromis; species Heterochromis multidens. Next base: position 24,291 of record VUQS01033733.1, read on the forward strand.
GCAACATATTTACACTATTTGGTTTCACACAGCTCGAGAAAGAGAGGAAGCAAAAAAAGACCACAATGACATAGAAACAATCAAATTACTTGTTTATACACATTTATGTCCTCCAGGTGTGTGGTCAAATTATACACCATAATTTGATCAAGAGAAAAAGAGAAACAACAGTCTGTAATCATGCTAGTGGCTTTGTTTTCTCACTTACAAAGAAATGAACAAAGAAATGAACAGTATCTGATTTTTCTTTTTCATTTTTCTAATTTCTTGGAAATGGAAGAAATATAAAAATGACCATCAATCGCCCCCGGTCTGGAGCTCCATGTGAGATCTTGACTCATGGGGTGAGGATAATCATGAGAAAGGTGGTGGATCAGCCCAAAACTACACAGGACAAGCTTGTTAATGATCTGAAGGCAGACACCATTGGTAACACACTACACCGTAATGGATTGAAATCTTGCTGCACCTGCAAGGTCCCCCTGCTCAAGAAGACACATGTACAGGTCCATCTTAAGTTTGCCAGTGAACATCTAAACGATTCAGAGAAGGCTTGGGAGAAAGTGCTGTGGTCAGATGACAACAAAATCGAGCTCTTTGGCATCAACTTGACCAGCCGTGTTTGGAGGAGGAGAAATGCTGAGTATGAGCTGAAGAATACCATCCCCACAGTCAAGCACAGAGGTGGAAACTTCATGTTTTGGGGCTGTTTTTCTGCTAAGGGTACAGCACCACTTCACCGCATTGAGGGGCCAAGTATTGTATAATCTTGGACGGGAAGCTTTTTTCCTCAGCCAGAACACTGAAGATGGGTCATGGAAAATGACCCAAAACATACCACCAAGGCAAAAAAGGAGTGCCCAACGAAAAGCACATTAAGGTCATGGAGTAGCCTAGCTAGTCTCCAGACCTCAGCCCTATAGAAAATCTGTGGAGGGAGCTGAAGCTTCGAGTTTCCAATCGGCAGCCAAGAAACCTAAAGAATGTAGAGAGTTTCTGTAAAGAGGAGTAGGCCAAAATGCCTCCTGAGATGTTTGTAAAACTGGTGACCAACTACAAGAAACATCTTACCAGTGTGCTTGCCAAAAGCCTGCACCACTAAAGCAAAAAAGCAGGAGAAAGTCAGACTGAAGGAAGTTAAATAATAGTGTCAGAGAAAGAAGCCAGAAAAGTGCAGCTTTTAACCAGAGTGACAACCATTAGAAGAAAAAAAACAAAAAACAAGCAGTGCAAGCACAATAATAATCATTATAGTAATAATAACAACAATAATAATAATTATTATTATTATTTGTGGTGGTAGTGGTAGTATTAATATTCATTTTAAAATGTGCTTTTAAATTTTGTAAGAGAGCCAGAGCTTCATAATTTTTTTGTATGCATGGTCGGAGGCACTTCTAAAGTTGTTTGTAGAGTATGAAAAATTCAGGTACAAAAATCTTGATGAACCACTGATTTGTGCGTGAAATGGTTGTGAGCATGGTTCATGCACAGATTTGTGCACATGAACTGTTTATAAATTAGGCCCATTCTTCATTATGTAAGACATCAACAGTCAGAAAAAAGTCTATATAGAGAAGACTTAATATGAAACATTACATTAGAAATCAGGTACCCAGAAAATATTTTGACATGTAGACATGTTGGTTTCATCACTTGGCTATGCATTTCACTGGTGCAAGTTCTATGAGATGCAGTACTTTCAACAGCATTTCATGAAGGAAAATGAAAAATATTGCTTGTGGGATTTTTTTTTTTATATGCTTAAAAAAAAGCATTACAAATTTCATGTGACATCATAAAATTTGAAATTGGACAATTGCATTTCATACTTGATCAAATTTGACTCCATACAAGTCCAGTTTCTTCAAAATTGGATGAATAGTTTAGGAAGAATGGCCATCTGAAAAGTAGCACCTACCCCCATTTGGCCCACTTTTGCCAGAATTCAGGGGCTAAAATGTACTTAACTCATTTCTGGTTAAGAAATGACTAAAGTACATTAAGAACCTTTGGTCTTGGAACTACCATATCATGACAACTAGTGCCAACCAACAATTTTAAGCATAATTTTCAGTTTCAGCTTAATAAAGTTTGACTACATTTATTTCAGAAGCATTTTGCCTGTAGACCAGTGTAACATGCTAAAATGCTTAACATGACAATGTTAACAAGAAGTTTAGCAGGTAAAATTAATAATTTAGCTTATGTGTATAGCCATTTAGTTATACTGAAATTCAGATTTTAATTATAGACCTAGATGAAAAGTCATACTGATGTGAGCGTGTTTATATCAAATTCAATTACTATTCAGCCAACAGATGTGATCGTATTTTCAGGTTTAGAATGACTTTGTACTTCTTTTGTGACAGCTGCTCAAATATTTTAGGTGGTAGAAGAAAGCACTGAGAAGCAAAGTCTGGATTCTCAAAAAGAGAACAACACACTGCAATGAGGCACCATTCCTCTTTCCTTACCAATCTCTTATTTATTCCTGTTTGCCAAAACCATCTGAAAGCTAATGAAACTGATGCCACTATGGAGTATTTCTCTGTATCAATGCATGTATGTAACAATACACTCACGGGCGTGCCCTCAAATGTACCATAGGGCCTTTAGCTTGTCCACATTACTGTCCAACAGTCTCATATTTTCTGTGATGACAGAAGGATATACAGCTTATCGTGTCTTCCATCAGTCTCAAGAGCCTGTGGTCTAGAGACAGGCCACTCTTTTTCCTCATCATTTCGTTCCTCTTCTTCCTTTTTGTGCCCTCTGTTGCTGACATTCTGGTCACAACGCATTTCACCTGCTTGTGGTACCGGATCAAAATCATGAAGAACTCATGAAGAACCATACACCAAGGCCATTACTGTCTGTGTGTCAATCGCCATAGTCTTTACACTTTGACTAAAAATCTTTACTTTAACCTGCTAGTAGCACCACACTATCAGAAAGTACCTTAGTGTACCTTTACAGCTTTACAGCAATTTTTTTACCCCAATGTAACAGTAGAAAAAAAAGTCAGGTGCACGGTACTCATTACTTATTTTATACACTTGGAAACTTACTAGGATTTTTATAGCAGTTTTCTAGTCCTGTTGACCACTAAAAGCTTTAACTATGCCACATCTGCACCTGCACCTGCAGCCACCAGCCACAGGAAGTACAAAGGCAGCTTCACATTCAGAACCACCTTGCCGTGAGGCAAAATGCTAACTTTTGTGTAGCTGATATACAAGAAATATACAGAGTAAAACTGGTCCAAATATAGTCAATGTTTTTCATTTAACTTAAACCCTTAAAATCTAAAATTAAAAATTAAACATTTAACCTAATTTCTATTATACTTGTACTAGTATGTACCCTATGTACCCTGTAGTGCTTGGGATCATACATTATATGTGCCTTTTTGGCTGCTTAAAAGGTACACATAGTTACCTTGAGGTCCAATAATTGGCCCAAAGGGATACACTTGTGTGGATTGTAGCCGTGGGGATGAAGGGATGAAAAAATAGATTTTTGTGTTAAAGAATAGACTTTTAGTCTTTCTCAGAGTGTAGAGAAAACGTCAGGAGATCACTGAAGCAAAGAATAGATATTCAGCCATTGGGGATGATTAATTTAAATGGCCTGCATTTGTGTAGTGCCTTTCAACTTTTACTAGGCTCCACAAAGGGCTTTACAATATGTTTCTTATTCATCTACTCACACAACAGTGATGGCAAAGCTGCCATGCAAGGTGCTCACATGGGGTTCAGCATCTTGAATAAGGACACTTTGGTAACTGGAAGGACATCAAACCTCTCCACCACCTGAACCCCGGAATGTCTTTACAAAATTTCATTTGAATTCATCAAACAGCAGTCGAGATATTTCAGCCCCGTCCAAATCACAATTATGCAGAAACAATCAACTTGCAATCAACTTTCTGCGCCTGTTTCTCATAAGAGCTTGGTCAAATTACACACTGTGATTTGTGCTTTCTGTCAAACATCCCTACACATTTCCCATGATAGTAGAAGAATAGCAAATAAATGACAGTCATTAAGTATTAATTTACAGGCTTGTATGAATTCTTGACATTTGCCTCCAGCAAATAAGGTGCAGTACAGAAACAAATTAAGCATCCCTGTTTATATATGTTTCTTACGTGCCACATATAAGATATAAAGAGAGTAGCTTGTGCGTTCTTCTTCAACATGAAAAGACTCTGTTCCTGTAGGTGGTGTTTACTCGATGCTCTCAAAGGACTTTATTCAAATGATTTTCGTGTGTTGGTTTCTTTGATCTTTTGAAGTGACGTGGATTTTATTGTAGTATATTATACTACTCTTATTCTAACTCAAACGGTGACTATGAACGCTGAAGTACCCTTCCACATGTAAAGTCCCTATTTCTTTACCCGTAATGGCAAATTTATGTTTGATGTGTTTCAAGAGTTTCCGCTGGCATAATTGCTGTGGCTTCCCGCTTCATTAGACGCCCTCCACAGTTTAATAAAACATAAGTGTCTTATATCTTGTACAGTATTCTATTTTTGTACCATCAGAGATAGCAATATGAGTATGGAGGAGAGAAGCCACCTTTGTACTGGCAGATCGTCAGGTAGACAAGATCCAATCTTCATCTTTCTCCTTCTCTTCCAGCTGGAGACAGATAGACCTGATATATTTCACATGCAAGGCCTCATACAGTTCCTTTATGAAATGGGCGATCCACGTAGGTGATCAAATTGAAAGCAAGTACATCAGTGTAGATATCAAATCAGCTGGAGATAACTTGAATAACTTGACAAAGACTGGGCTTTGATTAGACATGGAAATTGTTTTATTGATCTCTGTGGCTCCATCAAATCTGATATGATCATTAATTCAAAGTATCCCATTAAACAACGTCACCTTGTTGCTTAATGTGAAACCCCTCACTCGTGCACAGTCCATTTTCCAGTGGTGAAGTATAACTAAACGCATCTCCTCCACAATCACTTACTTAAGTACAGATTTAATGTCCTTATACCTGATTGATGTTTCTACTATTATAATATAAAAAAACATTAACAGGCACTAAAAGAAATTGATAATTTCCTTAATTTTTATTGCAGTGCTGTAATTAAAACAGCACAGTAAGAATCTGAAAGAGCCCCTACATTACAGTTAGATCCAGATTTTTTTTCAGCAATGACAATTTTAAATCAAACAATTAAAATGTTATTGTTTGAAGTGCAGACTTTCAGCTTTAATTCAAGGGGTTTAACAAAAGGATTACATCAAGTCTTTAGGAATTACAGCCATTTTTTACACACAGTCACACATTTGCATCTTGATTGTTTGATTTAAGATCCTTTGTGGTGGTGTACAGAGGCAAAAAAAATCCCCAAAAAACTGTGTCATTGTCCAAAAACCTGTGGGCCTGTGGGCCTAAACTAAGAAATAATGCGTTGTCATGTTTGCACCCACCCTTGTTTGTCATTCCAAACAAAGGTGAGATCCTCCACTTTCTTGCCTTTATTAATTGTTGCCAAGCTAACATGCTGCAGCTGTGTCCAAGTCTCTCCCTTGTATTTATGAAAGCTGTGCGTGTACATTCCCATCTTCCTTTACCTTTCATTTTGCATCATTACATACATGCTAAATGGTCATGATTTACACCAGTGATGTCAAACTCACTTTACATCGTGGGACACACACAGCCGACTTTGATCTTAAGTGGGCTGGACCAGTGAAATCCCCCTTTCTGTCAGTGTCAAGAAGTTTAACTACGCATTTACAGTGCAAATCCGTTTTTCTACATGATAACGTTTTTCTACTGCAGTAAGTGAGAAGAAAGGAGGAAATCTGTCAGCACAACTCTTTGGGCTTAAATTACAAGAAAGAAATGTGTAAAATTACAAAGAAAGTTCTGGTAGCCCAGACTGTCCTGTAATTATAAAACAGAAAGATTTTGTTAATTCATAGAAAATGTCTTTTTTTTTTTTTGTAAATAAAGACATTTCTCTAGTAGATAGCGTCATTTAATTGTTTATCTGTTACTTATTTACTTTGTTGTAGTATGAATGGCAATGGGGGAGGTCTTTATCAGTAGGAAAAGTTGTAAAATGTATGAAAATACAGGTAAAAGTCCAAAATTTATGCCATCTTTTACATTTTCCAAAGCCGCCAAGTGGGCCAGATTGGAGTCTTTGCCGGGCCAATTCTGGCCCACGGGCCTTAAGTTTGACATGCCTGGTTTAAGGTAAGGCATAGGTTTCAGGGTACCTGGCTGCAGTCACAGTTGTGCCTTCAACCAGTGTTAATCTTAACTTACTCTGCTCTGCTCTCGATCACTTATTTTCCATAACTTTTTGTGATACTGCTGTACACTATTCACACTGCCATCACAATGTAAAAATATCAGGAAATATTACAATAAATGTGTCCCAAATTTGGTCACGTGGAAATGCATGACAGTATTTACTTATGGAATTAAGACCAAGGTTTTGGGTTGAATTGACTGTCAGGATAAGAAGCATCATTGTAGTATAGTCCAAAATGAAGGCTGGCAAAAGAACAGGTCCCCCAAGGAGTCTAGACAATGGTGTGGAAGGAGCTGAATCAGAGGACAGCTGATGAAAACTTCAGCTGAGACTCCCGATGATGAGGAGGGTTGCACACAGTCCTCATCAACATGATTTTCTATGTTTTTTACTGTCTGAACCTTTTCCAGTGTAATTCCAGTGTAATTTTTTATGGTAAAAAGTTAAAAATTATGTGCTGTAGGCACATATTCTATCCATCTATTTTCTTCTGCTTATCCAGTTCAGGATCATGGGGGGGCTGGAGCCTATCCCAGTTGCCATAGGGTGAGGGTACACGCCAGTCTGTCACAGAGAAACAGACAACCATTTGTACTCACATTCACACCTATGGGAAATTTAGAATCACCAATTAACCCCACTAACTGCATGTGTTTGGCCTGTGTGAGGAAGCCGGAATAACCAGAGAGAAGCCACACAGATACGGGGAGAAAAAGCAAAGTCCACACAGAAAGACCCTGGTCAGTTGGTGGATTCGAGTCCAGGACCTTCTTACTGTAAGTCAACAGTGCTAATCAACACACCACCATGCTGCCCCTGTAGGCACAGATTTCTAAACAAAATTAAAGAAGATTCACCTGAAAATGGTTGGCATACAGTTGTACTCATAAGTTTTCATAACCTGGCAGCTTTTTTGGCCATTTTTCAGAGAATATGAATGATAATACAAAAACTTTTCTTTCACTCATGGTTAGTGGTTGGGTGAAGCCATTTATTATCAAACAATTGTGTTTGTCCTTTTTAAATCATAATGACAACAGAAACTATCCAAATGACCCTGATCAAAAGTTTACATACCCTGGAAGTTTTGGCATGATAACATACACTCAAGTTGACACACACAGGTTTAAATGGCTACTAACCTAGTGCTAGACTAGTAACCATCCTCACCTGTGATCTGTTTGCTTGTAATTAGTGTGTGTGTATAAAAAGTCAGTGAGTTTCTGGGCTCCAGACAGACCGCTGCATGTTTCATTCAGTGCTGCCCTGACGTGACAACAAAAATTTCAGCCACAACTGCCAGAAAAATTGTTCGAGATGCAAAGAAAAACTCACAAATAACTTCAGCTAACATACAGGAGACTCTGGAAAGGAGGCACTTGGAAGAAAAATGGGCTGCATGGTCGAGTCACTAGAAGAAAAGCATTATTACGCCAATGCCACAAAGCAGCCCATTTATAATATGCCAAACAGCACAGAGACAAGCCTCAAAATTTCTGGAACAAACTTATTTGGAGTGATGAGACCAAA
>VUQS01033734.1:0-23839 GCA_015108495.1 Heterochromis multidens
AGGCCCCTCTTCTGTGGAACCAGCTCCCAGTTTGGATTCGGGAGACAGACACCCTCTCTACTTTTAAGATTAGGCTTAAAACTTTCCTTTTTGATAAAGCTTATAGTTAGGGCTGGATCAGGTGACCCTGAATCCTCCCTTAGTTATGCTGCAATAGGCCTAGGCTGCTGGGGGCTTCCCATGATGCAGTGTTTCTCTTTCTCTCACCTCTGTTCACTCTCTGTGTTTTTACACCTCTCTGCATTTAATGAGTTATTATTAATCTCTTCCACAGCATGTCTTTGTCTTCCTCCCCTCACCCCCAACTGGTCACGGCGGATGGCTGCCCATCCCTGAGCCTGGTTCTGCCGGAGGTTTCTTCCTGTTAAAAGGGAGTTTTTCCTTCCCACGGTCGCCAAGTGCTTGCTCATAGGGGATCGTCTGATTGTTGGGGTTTTTCTGTATTATTGTAGGGTCTTTACCTTACAATATAAAGTGCCTTAAGGCGACTGTTGTTGTGATTTGGTGCTATATAAATAAAACTGAATTGAATTGAACTGAATTATAAATGTAAGGACTGTTGTGATCGCTGATTTTTAAATTGAATTTAGTCTAATCTTCTTGGGGTCACCTTCACTCTCTGAAATGAACCCACACCAGACTTCCTGCCTTCCATATATAATTAGTGTGAGTGCTGCCACCTTTTTTCCATTCCCACAACCAACTAATCAAAACTTGATCAACCGAAGCCAACATTATGATTAACACATTGGTTATTGCTCATGTGAAGCTGGTATGTCGATATAGCCCCACAATCATTTATGTACCTTTCTTTGATTCACTGCCGTCTTTTCCTGAGCAGCAGTTGTTGCTGCTCAGAAAGAAAAAAAAAAACAAAACAAAAATCAAGCTTTCACTCCTAGAATAGAAGCTGAAACAGGAAATAAAGCAATCGCAGTGATTTTTAATCAAACGTCTCGTCCTTCCCAGCTGGTTCAGCATCTTTGTGCTCCTGCACTGATAGATCATAGAACAACCTGCTGGCATACTCATGTTAATAAGTAATGACACCATTACTTTCACTTTTAATATAACTAACATAATCCTACCCCTCAGGCCTCCTTTTTTTTTTTTTTTTGCTCACATGGTACATTTGATAAAATTAAGCAAATGAATTAAATTAAATTACTACAAAATGGGCAAAATGTAACCTCTGACCAACAGATGAATTCATACATTAAGCAGTCTAGGTCTGAAAAGAGCTCAAAATAACCATTAAGCCTGTACGTGACGGGATCTGGAGTTCAAAGGTTTTCATCCATGAGCAGCAGAAAGCAGAACTCTACAATGTTGAGGCCTGATGAGTACAGACACACAAAGAGCAGACTTGCGGTCGTGCTTTATGGCACTTACGGGGCTGGTCGGAGTCCTGAGCCAGGCGGGGCTGCTAATGCTATCGCTGTCCTCCCCGTGACAGGAGGACAGACTGGCTGAGCTGGGGGACATGGGGCATGGGGTGGGGGGCTGGGACACACACTGAGAGCTGTAGCTGTCCTGTGGTATAAAACACACACACACACACACACACACACACACACACACACACACACATATATATAACAGAGGGAGATGTTTCTTCTTCAGGTTTTCATTTTCACAGCAGCAGCAGTGGTCAGCAGGCAGACAGTCGGGGTTAGAGCACCCTGAGGTCAGCTGACAGCAGAAACAACATGTCTGACGGCAGCTGGTTAACAGCAGACCGCCAACGGCTGCTTCCTGGTGAATTACAGCAAACACTGACCTCTGTTTGCCTTCATTAGAGAGCAGCAGCAGAGATGACAACAAAAGAGTGAAGAGGCACAACAAATGCTCGACTCAGGAGATGACCTAGTCATGTGTGGTTGTTTTTTTTTTTTTAATTTATGGTACGCGCTACACTGAAGCACTTGCTATAAAAACTGTTTTTTAAAGAGTTAAAATAAACAACCAGCCTCGTACGGTGGCCCCTAAGGGCAAATCACAGAAATGAGTGAAAAAAGCAACATGTTTTTAAGGACAGAAGTTGTTCACATTTACAGGCCAGTTTAACCTCTCTGCAGCTAACAGAACAATAGGTGTCAATGAATTCTTTCATCCATCAGTGAGCGTGAACTCACTTCATTTCCACATTTAACGCCTCTCATTTCATTAAACCTTGAAATAATTTAAGGTGAATTTTAGAAACTCTCACCTAGCTGACAGTGCTCATAAAGCATAAAATCTTTCCTGTATGAAATGTCACTTAACACAGAGTGTAGGCAGTGACAGTTTATCCTGATCAAGTTCCCACCTCCATACCAAACAAAACAAATCTATCGTTATCGGGGAAACAAGTGCAACTGTGGTGAATTTAAAGTTTCCACTTGGTTCACTTTTCTTGTTGTCTCACATCTATTTTGAAGTTTCTTTGACAGTTGACATAAAAAAACACCACCTAACTCATGGAGTGTCAAACTACTTCAGCACGAAACAAAAAGTGGGAAAAATTAGCAGCAGCGGCGTCTGAGCGCTCTGGAGGAAGACGAAGCCGAGCTGTTGAAACTCTTCCACAAACAAAGCAGCCACTTCTCATCAACCAAGTCGTCTCTCGTAACCCCGACCGCCACAAACAGCTCAGCGGCGGCTGTGATCAAGGCCGACTCTTCGCTGTTAGATAATGAGGCGAGGAGAGTCAGGAGAGAGCAGCGAGGAGGAGGGGAAGCTTTCAGAAAACTCTCCAGCTGCTGAGACGAGCAAGGGAAAACAAGAAGAAACAAGCAGACGGAGAAGAGAGAACGCCTCGCTCCGGCTCGTGTTGGCAGCATCTGGTTATTTTGGGTTTCTGTTACATTTCCAAACCAGTTGATGAAGTAAAGACAGGTGTAACGAATGGTGTGCTGCTGGAAATAAACTGATCAATACTGTCAGCTACAATGAAGAGAAACCACCCAGGAGCGAAGAGTGAAACTCGGGGGAATTGGTCTGTTAGTGAAACCTCTCCTGCCTTAAACAGTCTGCACTGAAAAGTGTCGGCCTCAATTACAGTTTCCTTCTGAAAGTTGTTTGCAACCACAAACAGATTCTGGCTACACAGTTTGTTTTAGGTCAAAGTCTCTTTCTGTTGAGGCCAGAATGCTGGGTAAAGGCCACCAAAGGTCATTAACAGCCTCCCAAATTTATTTTCTTACTAATTTTATTATTTTCCATTTATTAGTTTCTCAAAAACAACTGAAGGCTTCCACCATCTATTTACCAGCTCTTTTAGTTGCTGCTAACCAGCTACCTCCTGCCTTTCCTGTGGCTTGTTTCTCTATTTGCTGCTGTGGCGGTCCTCAATGTCAATTAGCTGCTTCCGCAGAAAGTTTCTCATCTCACAGTCAATCCAACTCCAAGTCCACCATCTCGGACGATGACTGTAGTCATTGTTCTACAGTCCAACACTGTGGACAACAGAAGAAAGACCATCACCATCTGCAGCCAAAGACATTCAAGTTGGAGTGTAGATGATTACAGTAGTCCTTGTTCTGTGGTCCCAAACTACAGACTACACCAGAAGGACTACGATCACCATCTGCAATCCAAGGCCATGGAGTTGGACTGAAGATTGTCCAGCATGGGCACTCTGACCAGTCTACAGTTACACAGGTCCATACACAGCAAGCTGAGATAGGGGATCAAAGACAATGTCAATGAAATTCACCGACTTGTAGCGACGACAGGTGAAATAACCCTTCCTGAGGTAGTCTTCTCTCAACTTTGAGACGAGCAATTGAAGCAGCTAGCTGGCAAGCGAAAGATACCACTGACTGGCACACGAGGGGTAGGTAAGTATGCTAGAGTCCACTATGAACCAATTATCTTCACTGCACAACGAGCAAATCCCACAGACCTGCCGTATCTGAGATACTCCAACTTAGTCATCACATTTTACAGATTCTCTGCTGATTATTCCCATTTTCAGCACATCAATTTAAAAAACAGCCGATTGTTAACTTGCTGCCTAATATCATACCTGCACAGGTGCCATTTAACAACACCATCAATTAAATTTACTTTTCCTTACTGAAACTGTAGGTAACATATAAGAACTTTTAAACTTTTTTTTTTTAAACACAAAGTCATTCTGCCATTAAAAACCTGTTATCAGAGCTTGTAGGATGCTATGGTGTTCTCGGATTAGACTCAGCACTCATGCATCTGTGAGAGCATGCTAGGAGAGGAAAGCCAGCGTCATGGCTGAGCAAACAGCTGCTGTGATTGCTTAGCAAAAAGCCAAAGAGAAAAACCTTGGGTTTGGGTGGTTCTACTGCAGGACCGACGCCCTCTTTGCTCAGCTCCACCCTTTGCTTGGCATCTGCATGAGGACCCATCCCATCAGCTGGCATCATCATGGGGCCTGAAAGATCAGTGCATCAGATTTCATAACCTCCTCCAAAGTCTAACCAATCTCTGATAGGTGCTCAGATCTGTGGTCCTACCTGATGATGGGGCGCTGTAGGGGGGTCCCTGTGGTGTCATCCTCCCAGAGTTACTCCCTGGCTGCTGGCTGTAAGGACCTCCGGGGCCTCCGGGGCCCATTGCGCCCATAGGTGTCATGCCTGGGTAGCTGCCCTGCCTGGACAGCACAGAGAGGAAAAGGGTTTAATGACCACTATACTTGTGTCATCCTGCAGGCAGGAAAAAGGTAAGAGCAAATAAGTGTCAGTCTCCAGTAACTGTGCTGTTAAAGGAGGCAAAGAAGCAGAGAAAGCAGGCACAGAGAGCTGAAGGGTTTCTTATGATGAGCTCAGCAGCAGGTTAGTCAGAAAACTGACTCAGCCAGGCTTCCATTCAAATGTAGCACAAATTTGAATTCAGTTTCCAGGTAAGGGTTAAAATTGCTGTTTTCATAATAGGAGTTTGGTTGGTTGGATAAACAGCAGGTGGCACTGGTACCATTTAAGCATTGCAGAAGAAGAACGCGACAAGATGAGGTTATTAAGAGAGCTCCAGTCAAAGCTGAGACGATGGAAAACACGATGGAAACATAACATTACTGTTAGCTTCAGCTGTGGGTAAAAAAAGGCACATCAGCAGCAGCAGCTGGCAGAACCAGAGAAGAAGTTAGTAAAACATCTCATTAACCTCTCTGTGTGCAGCAGCGCTTTCTGCTGTCTGCTACCAAACCTACCCATAATGCTCAGAGGGGGCCTGCACAGCAGGTTGTTGGGGCTGAGCATTGGTGCCCTGCTGCTGGGATTGGTGGTGATGAAGGTGGGGAAGAGGGTGTGAGGGGTGGAGGGTAGGAGATAGGGCAGGTCGACCGCCGTGCCAGGATGGGTTGTGGTAGACGGGTGAGCGAGCGAAGGGAGGCCTGGAAGGGTGGAGGTACGATGGAGGAAGAGAGGGAACAAACTTTCATCAGTTTGAGCCCCAAAAAATATCGAAAGCAAACAAGTTAACATCCGACTTCTTCAGTGTGAATCAGAGGAACTCCAGGTGAATTCTTCTGGCAAATGTTTTGGGAGTTTTTCCAAGCCCCCCCCCAGTAAGAAAGGTTAGGAAGATACTGATTAATTAAGAACCAACACTTTAATTTCACAGATTTGTAGTTTAAAAGCTGCTGATAATTCTGAGAATCATGTTACCTTAGCTAGCTGTAACTAGAGCTCAATGACATCACAGCAGGTGGGCGGATATCAGCTGAAGATAAAATGGTGTTAAGTCATAACATCTGCCTTATTCTTCCTGGAACTGTTTCTTACAGATGTTTCCGGAAGTCTCCGTGCACTCTGATGTCCTGTAGGGACTCACCTGCTTTGAGTGGGTGCCGTGGACGATGCTGACGAGGAATTGGCACTGGGACCGGTGTTGGGGCCGATCTCAGGTGGCTTGCAGCTGGCATTGGGTCCTGGAGGCCCCATGCCCTGCCCGGCGGGTTGCGGCATGCTGGGGGAGGTGGGGGCCATGCTGACGCCTCCAGTGGGGTAAGGCCTCCCACCTACACCTGGGCCAGGGCCGGGGCCAGGGCCACGGCCTGCTGGGGTGGATGGGCCCTGACCGTGCATGGGACTGCTGGCATTCAACCCCAGGCTGTTGGCCAGGCTCGAGCCCGGGCCGGGCCCACTGTAATTGGCACTGGGAGTCCCGCCGTAGTGGGGGGGCCGAGGGTAGTTACCTGATAAAACCCAGACAAGACATCAGAGTCGCAGTTAGAGTTTAGTAATGAGCAAAAAAGCGTTTAGTAATGAAAAAAAGGTGTTTTTCTAATTTCACCATCTTCTACCTGGGGGTCCGTACTGGCCATAGGAGTGACCAGCCTGCTGGTAGGAGGTGTGGTGCACGGGCCCTCCTGGCGCTGGGTGAGGGGCCATGGACGATGCAGACTGCTGGGGCCCAAACTGAGAGCCTGAGGTGCTGCGCTGCATGGAGGGCAGGAAACCTGGAGACAAAGATAGACAGTGGAAGGAGAAGGTAAGAAAAGAAGAAGATGACAAGGTAAGAAAGACTAGAAACAGGGGAGAAACTTCTAGATTAGCAGTTATTGTGAAAAATTGAGCTTTTTAGAATGAGCGTCAGTCAGTCTGACTGGCCATTAAATTAATATCTCAGTTACTGGATGACTTGACTGATTTAAATTTTGATCTTGCAACATTCAGAAACCAGGTACCTTAAAAACCTGGTTTAACCTGAGATACTCATATCCCACCTCACAGTCTGGTTTAAATTATGGGACTGACTTCCAGATGGGTTCAAACATACAAAGAGATAAAAATGATTGGTTAATCTACAATAAATCGCTCATACTGGTGACTTGTACCTCTGTCCTGAGTCATGGCAGACTGGGAGGAATGGGGACCAACATCTGATCCAGGACCAGAGACCTGAGGGTTCATCTGAGAGCCTGAAACAAACAGAGTTATTACTCTAAACCCATTATAGGAATATTTAAACATACCTAATCATCCTCCTACCTGGTCTGCTGGTGGTGGGGGAAAGAGGTCCAGATCGTGATTGGCTGCTGGAGCCAGCAGGCGATGGGGATGGGGAGGGGGAGGGTCCAGTGCGAGCTGGTGGCGGGAGGCGAGGGGAGACATGTGGGGAGAACGGAGAACGGGCCGGAGTCCCCTGGTCACCCTGAGCGCTGCCGGAGCCCGATGCCCCCGAACTCACCGCCGCCTCGGTGCCGGTGGGCAAATCATCGATGGCGCCGGAGAGGTCCTGAAAGAGAGAACAGATCAGCAGATGATAAAACACCGGATAGATGGAGTTTTATTACACTCGTTTATCTGTTTTCATTAACTTTAGTGAATCATTAACATTTCTGGGAGAAGTTTAAGCTAAAAAAACTACTGAGGCCCTCTGTCTTTAAGTGAAGCAATAATTTTAGTTTATTCTTCCTGTGTAGTAGGAAATGTTTAACCTTGAAGACAGAGGGTCTTGGCTAACGTCTATGATTTTATTTACACCAAATAATATTTAGCAAGACTTCCTGGATTTTATCCCACATTCCTATTATTGTCTTAAAATGAAGAAGACACTTTTATCATTATATTCAGAAGCATAAAACACTACCATCCATCAAAAGGCACAACACTGGTTACATCATCATTTTTGAAATGTATCCATTAATCTACCAGTATGTAACAGGGAGTTTAAAATAAAGCATTACCACAAAATAAAAATCAAGCAACAGGTTTTATAATTTACTGATGTTTTCATCCAGAAATACAGAAATGTTGATGGTTCTAGCTTCTCAAATAATATAATTCTTTCCTCTATTTTTTATTTTACACTAAATGAAGTAAATGAAAAAGTTTCCACCTTATTTATAACCTTCTCCTTCTTCTCCTCCTCTTTATTTTTTATTTCCTTCTCCTTACTCAATTTTTATTTGTGCAAAGAACATGATCATAATTTAGTCATTTCATGCATAATCTGCCAAACACTTCGAGCATTTCTTTGCCGTGCATGGCAGTAAACTGAAGATTTGAGGTTTTCAGACTAATAAAAACTAATAATTATCTGCACTGAATGAACTAACAATGACTGGCAGCAGCCCTTTTGATCTGGAATAACTGAACATTGGATTTTGGGTTTCTGCAATGTTGTTTTATTTCCGTTGGGATTTCTGACTCGTCTTCTCGTGAAGTGTTACAGCTGCTGCTGCCCGGTAAATGACATCAGTAACACTCTCACAGGAGGATCATTGACCGTTCTTCAGCGCCGGCTCGTAAACGCCTCCTTCAGCAGACGCCATAATGAGGCGAGGAGGTGGAAATGTCCCAGCTGGAGCACATTAACCCGAAACCAGCAGAGCAGAATGGAAACTCTGCTTCGACTCTGCAGCTTCTTAAGAAGCGAACGTCAGACTGAACCTCGGAGAACAGAGAGGTCACCGTGAACCTCGGTGAGTCAGAGCAGAGTCAGAAAAGAGAAACACAAAGAGGAGCTGAAGGTGAAGAAAAACCTGAGAAAATGGATTTCCAGCTGCTCTTCTTCTGCTTTTGATTAAAAAGGAGGTGACTGTAAATCATGCACAGAGGTAGAAAAGAACTTAATATTCACTCATTATTGTGCAAAACTCAGAATTCCAAAACTAGAAGGAGGAACTCTTCACCAAGACTAAATCCAGTTTTTTGCCAAATTTTACAGAAAGTGATCTAAAACTGCAGAAAATATTAGGTTTAGGGTCAGGTATACTTTTAGCCACATGGTAAATGGGCTGCAATTCAGAAACTAGAAAATGTTATCTTTCAAATGAAGTTTATAGCATTCACGTTGAATCAATTTTTCCTGTGTGCCTGCTCCAAATAGAAAAAATTCTATAAAAAGGGGCTAAACGTTAACCAAACCTAAAGCCTACCCCAGCTCTAAAGAAAGATTAAACTTTCTGGATCTGTTAGTCTGCTGGGGTCCGATTGGCTCAGAGTGACATAACTTCTGTCATCAGACGAGCTATGCATGCACCCCAGACAGCGAGCTTCAAAGAAGTATAACAAGAATTAAGGTTCAGCCATCGGGTCTCCAGCTGTTCATGCCCATGTCCACAACAGAGTAAAATCAAGAATGAACATTGGATGGGTTGCTGCTTCACTAATGACCTGGTGGATGCTAGGACACTAACATTCATGTTCATTATTGTGGAAAAATTTGATTTCCAAAACTGGAAAGGCAAATCCTCTACCAAGGCTAATTCCCTATTTTACAATTTTAAAGAAAGCTAAAAGATGCGAGCCACAATTTAACCTCTATACATCCACTAAGTCATCAGTGAACTTCTTAAGGTCAGGAAACCAGACGACTCTCCTTGTTTCATCACCGGACGAAACAGAGTGGTTAGGGTTAGGGTAACGTGTTGGGCCAGCTCTAAGTTAAACTTTGCTTTGGTTTGGTACATGAACAGTGGTTAGTGTCAGGATTAACCATTGAAATCACCATAAGATGAAGCAGACGCGGTTTAAGCATTATGAGTTGAGTCATTTAAATTTTATATTTTAATCCACAAAAAGGTCTCAACAAAACATTACTTATCATTTTAGGTGAAACACATGAAGTATGGGCAGTATAGAAGTGACAAAACTAACGTTGTTTTTCTTAAAAACCTGAACATGAAAACTCAATGAAACTGGTTGAATTTTTCAATAAACAGTTAAACATTCCTTGATCGCGTAGTTTACACGTACAGTTGTAGCCTTTTAGTGTGAAACAGATGCACAACAAAAACCAACAAATTAACATTTTTTCATTTTTCAGAACCTGCATTTATTGGCAGGCCAGAATCAAATGTGCAGAGGCCTTTGTGTTTTACACGTGCTGTAACTAACAGAAAAGTCAAGTGTGTGTTTAATGCTGCACTGCCATTAATTTGGGAATAATGGACATGTGGGTGTTTGGTTCATTAACACTTGACAACCTCACCTGAGAAAGGACCTTTGGATGTGTCCCAAAGCCAGCTGGGATCTTTGGTTAGTAGTAGTAATGTTATTTTAGGGTTTTTCTTATTATTATCAGTATTAATAATATTAATAGTCCCAGTCTTTTTATTACAAACAACTGCTTTCCATTAGTGTTAATAAATGCCAGCTAAAAGCAGGTGTACTGTGTTTAATGTGTGATTAACAAAGAAAGATGTTAAATTTCAAATCAATTCTCTTAAATACATTTTGGCCTTCCAGTTCTTCTGTTTTAGACTGCCATGTGAATTTGTCTGAAAATTTTATATAAAAGTGAAAGTGCGAAGGTTACCCTAACCCTACCAGATGGATTTTGAGAGGTTTAGATGCCCTTCCATTGACCATGCTCTGCATCTCCAATGAATTTCATAAAATTCAGCCTGGTGGTTTTCGTCTAATCTTGGCTCTCGCCTTGTTGGAGGAAAAATGCGAGTTCCTTGTGGAAAATGGACATAATTTATCAGGAAAAGTTGAGTTTGTAAAGTAAACAGAGAGGACTTGACTTTAAACCCAGGAAACAGAAGTACGTCAATAAGTAGAAATAAAACAACAGTACTGAGAGGCTTTAAGAAAGAACAGAAGAGAAACAGAGATGAAGTTGAAGGGAGCTGCTGCAGAGCGACTCGGCTGCAGGTTGGTGATTTATGGCCGTAATTACCCCGTTTCATTAAAGCCTCGCAGGCTCTGATTGGATGAAGAGAATTTTCCGACCTCATTGCTCATTCAGAGTTTTCCTGCGGAGAGAGAACAACACACTTCTCTTTGTTTTCTTAACAGAAGCTGAAGCCTCCTCCTCCTCCTGTCCTAACAGACAGAACCTCCGTGAAAGAGTGATTAACGCCGGTGGCATCATGTGATCACACACCGAAAAAAGAAAACAAAAAGACGATGGCTTTCATGACAACAACAACATTAAACCAAATATGGAAACATGTAGAGGAAGCTCAGAGCGCTCCGATCAATACTTTGGTAATCAGTTTTAGTGTGTGATTGATTGCTTACTGAGGCTCATTCTCAGTTGACAGCTTTACTTCTGCCACCTGATACTGCTTCACTTTAGTTCTTTCCCTCTACTGAAGACAAGTTCAGGATTAAAAGGTCAGAAAATGAAGAATGTTTCATTTTGAAATCTCGCAGGTTTCTTTTGTTATTTAATTTTCTTTTGTTAATCTAAGTACTTAATGTAAATTTTAAACCAAATTACAAAACTGAAAATTAGACGTTTTATTCATTTTTTATGTATTTATTTTATTCATTTATTTACACATATGCTTTATATTATATTATATATTATATAACATATGTTTCTATATCTTTTTTTTTTTGTATATTTCATACTTGGTTTCAGCTTGGTGTAGCCAATCTGCTTTCTGTTTGTGTATGTGTCATATGCATTTATGTGAGCTGCTGGGAATCTGGAATTTCCCCGGAATCAATAAAGTACCTTTCTTTCTATCTATCTATTTGTAAATGACTCCTTGGGGACCACCTGCAGCACCCTCACAGCCCAGCAGGGGGCCACTGCCCACACTTTGGGCATCACTGATCTGGACGGCTCTTGTTGGCTCGACCTGAACTAAACAGCAAAGCAATTCAATCTTTCCGGGAGGGAAGGGATGCACTTGATTTCTAATATAAGGGGGAAAAAATGGGAGCTTCGTGGTGAAAATGAAAGAAAAAATAATCCTATTATCCAAATGTTTTTCTTTTCTTTGTTGATATTAAATCAGATTAATCACCCACTCCTACACAAAAGTAGGGATGTTCCTGACAACTAATTTAGCCATTAAACAAAAGAAAAGAGACTAGACGATGAGTCTGAAAGGCAGAAAACATTCAAAGCTAAGCTCAGTCTAATGGACGAGGTTAAACACTGTCCATACAAATACTGTGTATTTAAGAGCTGAATGAAACCGTTTGTCACTTCCTCAATAATAAAATTGTTTTTTAAATGTTGCTGAGGTAAACCTAAGTCAACCCTGGTTTGTGGCAAGTGGTGTCATCTTTGAACCGACACCTAAGTGCAGTGGTACACTAAAAATAAGAATAACTGACCAGTATTTCTGGTGCCGACGAGCAAGAGCAGCAACATTTAAACGTTTAGTCAACCAGTCACACGCTTCTCTACACAAAAGCTTCACATTTCTGTCACCAGACAACTAAAGTATTTTAGTTTTAATGACTCAAACAACTTGTTAGGATCTAGAAATACCTTTAACCTAATATATTTACTCCTGAACAGTAAAGCAGGCATCACCTCAACATTAGTAGCAGTGCATTTTATTGAAAAACTGAAAGTGGCTCCAGTTATCAAAGCAATCCATTTCACCGGACTGGATCTTCTGGTAGACCAGTTGTGGCCTGGGGTGCATATCTGACATTAAAAAGAAACACTGATTATCTGACCCATCCATCCACCCTGACCTCCTCTATAATATCGCCTCGCTCCCTGCTTCCATTTTATGGAGCTGCTTTCCAAAGCTGGTTATGGCTTTTTTTCCCCTCTTTCAGGCACCCTCAGCACTAACAGATGATGCACTAAAGCCGACTCAAGCAGATCCTTCATTCTTTAAAAACCTATATGGCTGTTTGTTTCCTCCATAAAACAAATCTGTAGACTTGGAACTGTTTCTCTTTGTCGTTCAGTATTTCTGTCATTCATTTCTTTCCAAGAATTAGGGCAGCATGTCCTTGTTCACTACTAGGTCAAACCCATTTAAAGGCGTGAAGTGTTCTTTTATTCATTTCAAACTGAGAAAAGAAGGAAAAACGAGCAGACAGTCAGCAGAAAAACAAACATTTTCAATTTCTGTCTCTCAAACGTGCAGGACTGAACATCACGGACTCTGAAGTGAAGTCAACTTATTAAAGAGTCTGCGAGGCCTTCGGGTGCAGCTGATTTCTGCTGATTTTCTCCTCCTGCAACAGAGCCCTCATCTTTCTACCAGCAGTCGCCATGGCAACTGCATCAGCACCACGACTTCAAAAGGAGGCTCCGAAAGATAAAGAGGAGAGAGGAAGGGAGAGAGAGGGGGGATGAGGCACAGTAACAGAGATGGAGAAGAGAAGGAATGGGAGGAAGAGGAATGAGCGTGAAGGAAAGGGGCGAAGGTGAAGATGGAGATGAATGGAGAGGCTGAAGCAGAGCTGCAGCTGAACGTGGTGAAATTAACAGACTGAAACCGTTGACTGTGATGAACGTGTGATATGAACTGAAAGGTTATGGAAGTCACTCTCTGTTCAGAAAAAACTAGAGAAAAAACCAAGGTGTTCTTCAAGGCTCCATTTTGGTCACACTGATGTTTCATAATTAGTTGAATTAAAGAAGGTAAACAATGCCATGTTTCTAGCTTCTCAAATAGTAAGATTTGTAAGTAAGAGCTAAATTTGTGGCGCGCTGCACTTCGATTATTTGATGACATAAAGCCGTCCAAAGTCAGTCTTTTTCTTTATAAAATGTTTAATATTAAAAAACAGAAGAAAGTGTTGCTTTCAGATCGGTAAAGTGTGTGTCCCGTGGTGAGATTAGACGTCACTGTAGAAACAGGAAAAACATGCAAAGCCAAAGATGACAACAGTGTTCAAAAAGTTCCGAAACACAAATGAAAATGAGGCCTGGGGAACGAGTGGCACATCATGAGTTTGCCACGACAATTTGGAGGTGATCGTCAAAGAATACTCAAATAGCTTCCAGTGGCTATCGAATAGTGTTTCTGCTTAAAATCCACATCTCTGCATTATCTTAATGAATTTCTATCCTATTGTTGTTTTTATTGGTGGTTTCTTTCCTTAATTACAATTTACTTGCTTATGTTGGTTCGTTGCCTTAGTTTTACATTATGTATAGACTAGTTTTCCAGCTGTAACCTCTGTGATAACTCATGCTTTGTAGAGAACACTGAGCTTCTGCCTGGAATGAAAATGTGATGTACAAATATTTGCTTGCTTTCTGTACTGTTGATTTGTCTGAACTCATATTTATCCAAAAGCAGTTTTCTGACGTCTACAAATAACGACAGAAACAGATTTTTGTGTATTGTTAATCTGAAACGTTTCCAGCAGTCGGATTTTAATTTTCCATCGGCAGATGTGTCGGGTTACTAATGATTCAAGTCTTTTAAGGGTTAAACCTGTTTTAAATGTAAATGGAAGTTCACTGTGAAAGCTGTCGCAGGTCATCATCATTATTTTGGTCATGTATCTCTGAGCAGCGCAGCGACACAGGCCGAGGCAGCAGGGGGCCTCAGGTGCTCAGAGCGTGATACCTGCAAGCTTCAGCTTTGGAGAAAAGAGGACGGCGTCATTATCGACAACGAGGCTGGCCTGTAGACAGCGGGGGGCGTGAAACACGTTAAATGTGTCACACAGACTGAATCACAAGCGATGAGCCTGATAATAAACAGCTCTTCTTCTGATAAAAACCAAGCTCCATCTGTCGGCACTGAGCCTTAAGGATCAGAATCAGGACAGGAAGTCGAACCTCAGGACTGTGAATAAAGCTTAACTATCTGAGGAAGAAAACTGTCTGACCTTATTCTCCTGTGAAGGTCTTTAGCATCTAAAAGGACAGGAATCAGTCTTCAAATGAAGGACAAAGCCTCTCAAAAATATAACTTTAACCTTTAAGATCCACAAATCACAGCAGACTAAATTATAACTGCATTCAAAACAAAACATTTATCATTATTATTATTACAACCCCAATTGCAACAAAGCTGGGATGCTATGAGATTTGCAAATAATTGCATTCTGTGACTAGAGTTTAATACCTCAGCATCAGTGAGGAAAGATTAAAAAAACTGCTCATTTATACAGGACCCACCAAAAGAACTTGTTTAATTTAAAAGTCTCGTCAGGTTGTATTTGGTTTCTTTTGTGACATTCGTTTTCCTGCAGCAGCACGGGTAAGCTTTAATGGGATGCTAACGTCCAGAAATCTTTCCATAAAAAGTCTCTTTAGGCTGAATCCTCCTCCTCATCCACTGCTTTAGATCCGCTGTTTACTTAACAATTTGCTGAATTTTTACTTCAAATATCCGACTTATTTTGAATTTGAGCCAGAGTGCCAGTCAGATTCTCAGTCTGACAAATATTATTTTATAACCAACAAACTCTACAAAGGGAGAAGCTCTTGAACCAACACACTCAACAGAAGTCAACGTCTACAATTTACAAAGAACAACAAAACAACACAATGAAACTCAAAGACGTGTACAAGCATCTTCTGTCTGATGAACTCTGAGAAGCTCTTTGTTGTTTTGTTTCCTCTGATCAGTCAAGGTGGAAGACTCCAATGCAAATATGGCCGGTACAAGAATTCTTTGGCCCAGATGTGGCATTTACTCAGAGTCAGTGCGTCTGCCCAATGGGATACATTTCAGGTGTGTCAAGCCCATGTCATGACTTTTGGACCACCTCTGGCCCATTCAATACTTAACAATGCTGTGAGTAGCTCAGATTAAACCCAGATGTGTCTGCTATATGGCCCAGGATGACTTTGATGAGACTGAAAGCGTACAGCGATCTATAGGAAATGGCGGACTCTTTGAACTCTCTGTCATAGGTTGACCAAACAGTGATGGAAACTAGGACTGTGCCATATCCATGATAATACCAGTATAAAAAGCACAGTACTCTGCAAAACATGCAAGAAAAGTGTTCCCGCTAAAGCTGGAAACAACAAACTTGTTTCACCACTTGAGGCAAAAACACACCGTCAAGTACAACCAGGCTACAAAGGAGGAGATGCTAGCAACTGTTGACATGAGACCCAAAAGTAAACAAATGACTCCACCAAGCGTCGCTGGAGCACTCACTAGCTGCAGTCCATATGACATGAAGAGCAAATGGTGAGTGGAAACTGCTGATGGTGGAAAAGCAGTGCTTTAGCAGCTGGTTAAAAAGCTCAACCCAAGATACAACATCCCAGGTAGAAAAGACTTTTCAGTTTTATTGTGTGACAATGCTATTCAGGTTCCTGAGTTACTTTAGTTATTATTGTTGACGTTTAAGCAGTTATCTCACATTTACTATTGCACATGCTGCTGCTGGCACCTTTAGATTTACTCTTTGAATTAGGTAGTAGGTTATATGGCCCACCCCTAATGGAAACTCTGATGTGTTGGTTTATCGTTCGTTACTCCAGGGGTTTGTGTGGTGTGTGATGTACGGTGTGTGTGTGTGTGTGTGTGTGTGTGTGTGTGTGTGTGAGAGAGATAAAAGGCCACAAATTTCAATGCATTTGAAAAGGTTTGGTTTGTAGGTTTACAGGTTTGGTGGACCTTTGTGCCAGTCCAGCAGACAGCAGCTCTCTGTTCGGACTTACCGGCAGGCTGGACGGTCTCTCCTGTTGGCTCAGACTCATCTCCTCATGGTTCGGTTTCCCAGGAGTCATAGCAGCAGACTGGCCCCGCCCCCCGTATGCCTCCTGTGGAACCTCCTGCATCAAGACAGACGAACAAAGCATTTTAAATCTTACAGGAACAAACATCAGCATATGTTCTGGAAAGGACTTAAACTCATGAAGACAAACGATACCAACAACCTGACTGATTCAACCAAAGAAAACAAATGGATGTCCAAACGATAAGATAATCATCTCAGTGATTTATGTAGAGGTCATCTCCTTCAGTCTAAACCTCATCACTGAGCTTTTCTTCTAACTCTCTCAGAGTTGGTTTAGGTTGCTGAGTGGCAGCATCCTCAGAGGAAATCCTGCTTTATGCTAGTGTGACTGGACTTTCTTTTCTGGTCTCACACACACGCCTGACAAACACACCTGTATACTGATTAAATCAGCACGAGCTGCTGCACTGACTGCTTTAGATGCGTTTCTGGCAGCTGAAGTTGCTATTTTTTTTCTCTCTGCTGTGAATTAAAGTAATGTTCTTTCTGTGGCCGTGTTGGGTTTCCTCCGTGTACTCCAGCTTCCTCATAAGGTAGATAAAGTGTATGGAACACAGTCGTCGTCTCTATCTAAATCCTGTCTGTAGTTTTCTTTTGTCCTCCTTTTTCTTAGTTTAGGATTAATAAATTGGCTTAGTAAAATGGTTGCTGTGTGGATCTCCCTTCTTTTGAAATGAAAGAAGTCCCATAACACACTTCTAGCGACCTTCAGAGATGTCCTGGAGGTCTCAAACGGCTGCAGGTGGAGCTGTGGTAACTGACAGACTTGCCAACTTGTCAGATGTGTTTCTCAGTTTCTCTGCGTGTTATTAAAGCCAGACTCCTGCTGTCTGCTGCAGGTCACTCTCAGCTGAGCTGCCTGTGCCGTCTTGAGGAAGATGAAGGAGATAAAGGAGCAGCTGAAGGTCGGGGTTTCCCCATCGCCTGCAGCCAACTCCATTAAAACACCATGAACGTCTGACATTGTTGAAGTGATCAGATAAAAAAAAGAGACTCAGGGAGATATTCTCTCTTTTTAGAGCATCCCGCTTTATGTCTTCACTAAAACTTCTGTAACACAATCCTCTGAGGAGGGAAGACAGCAACAATGACAGCCGTTTTTGTGAAGGACCGATCCAAAATGAAGTGAAGTCACATTTTAAGATAGAAATAGGACAGAAGTAGTCATTATCAGAGAATAAATAAATAAACTGAAGCTCAGTTCACTGAGCTACAATTTCCGATTTTTCTCCAAGTGTGACCTGCCAATCCTGATTCAATTCAATTCAATTTTATTTATATAGCGCCAAATCACAACAAAAGTCGCCTCAAGGCGCTTTATATTGTAAGGTAAAGACCCTACAATAATATGTCTGTGTAGGTTCCCAGTCATCCAGGACATGGTAGTCTAAGGGTTTGAAAGAAGGCAACTGGACTTCTTGTTTGTTGTTTGAACCCTACAATAATCAACTTTTCTTCAATGCAAACTGTTAGAAAAGAATCTGATGAGGATGCTCCCTCCAACACCTCCTAGGCAAAGTGTATTGGTATATCCAACCAGGTGCAGACCCAGGACTTGCTGGAGAGATCATGTCTCTTGACTGGCGTGGCGAAGTCTCAGTGTCAGATGTCTGAAAATCTCTTCTTGTGCTGCTGCTCCAGTTGCCTGGATAGTGGCAAGAAATGGATGGATGGAATTTCTTTTATTAAATGTATCTATTATTTCTAATTTTTTGTGTTTGTTTTGTTTTTTTCACATTTAATTCCACTTTTGTATGCTGTTTATTGGCTTCTGCAGAACATTTTGTGACTTTTTATTCTGAAAAGTGCTACAGAGACAATGGTAAATGGTGCTTGCTGGCTGAAGGCGTTTCTGAAGGCAGTCCGGGATGCTTTGACCTTGTTACAGCCCTCTGGGGTTTGAAGACACTGCAGCAGAAACTTTAAGCTCTCTGGAGGCCATGACTGAGCTGTTTCCCTTCAGAAACATCCTGTTTAATTTCACAGAGAACTGTCAGCAGAGGACGGAGGATGAAGACAGCCAATCACCAACAATCTGACCTGCAGAGACTGATCATTCAGTCCAACTTCAAAACATTAGAACTTCTTTCCTATTTGACCATATCATAAGACTTTTCTGTTTTCTTATCTTTGTGATTATATGTTGAAGCCTTTTCCTCCATATCTTTCACAGTAAAACCATCCAAGAGGATTATTTCCTTCCTTTTAATCCTGTGAAAGGCTTTTATTGTGAAAAGATTTGCAGTAAATGGAGTGAACTCACAGTAAAGCAAAGTCAGAGAGAGAAACAGCGCTCAGGTTCATAGGCCCAGTCCTACCTGCTGTGGTAGTGGGCGGGGCTGCATGTACGGTGGCTGGCTGGGGGCGGCGGGCTGCTGCTGCGGTGGGCTAAAGTATGGCGGCTGACCCGGCTGGCAGTAACCACCCATGTTCTGCTGCTGCTGCTGGCCATACTGAGAGCCCATCTGAGGAGAGACCACAGACATCAGAGACATGAGGCCAGTCGATAAGACCTCTTTAACACCTCAAACACAATTTAAAGCCTTTAAACATCTGACTGTTGCTGTGCATTTGAAGCTGAAGGAACGAGGATGGTAGATTTTTCACAGACTAAATAGACTGAAAAAGAGACTCAACCTCCATGTTGTAAAAATGAAGACTGGGTGCAAAGAAATCAAACAAACAAGATGTAGAGAATCTGTATGGAAATGTAAAAATCACATATTTCCCTTTCTGTCTCATTATATAAAGAATAAAGAATGCTTTTAGTTTGAATGAGACATTATTTTGGGAAAATCACCACCTGAGTTAAAGCATGAAAACAAAAACTGTATCTGTTTCTAATATTAAGAACAGACACAATGAAGCAAATAAAAGGAACTGGCTGAAACTATAAAGTCCATCAGTTTTGAAACTTAGAGTCAGAAACAAAAGAGACAGAAAATAAAAAACGATACTTTAACAGTTGACAGTTTTTTCAGTAATAATACCGAGCTCTTTAAAATAATGTTTAAAAAAATAAAGTTAATTTACAGCAACAGTTTTAAGACATTTATTTTGTTAAAGTGTTGTTCTGAAATCATTTGTATATATCAAGGTGTGTCCTATGAGTTTATTTTTGCTTCTCTGTTATTTTTGCCATTTGTTATTCTGCGTTTAGCTTTTGTTAAAATTTCTAACATGTGGTGAAATTAATTGGAAAAATTTAAAATACTGGTGGCCACCAGTGCTGCCCCTCAGCCTTCTAGCAGATGCACCTATGGTACGAATTTGAAAATGTCACTTTGTTCACAAGATTTTCCTTGACCTCTGACCTTGACCTTGAGGTCAAGGTCACTGAGATTCGAACTCATCCGAGATTTTTAGTACATGCACCTATGCTATCAATTTAAAAGTCCAAGGTCAGTGTTTGCAGTCAAGTCAGTGTCTTCCTTACAAACTATGGGCAACAGCAGCAATCTGTGAGCAACCAAAGCAATCGCAGGGAGGTTTTTGGTGCAGCACCCTCTTTGCGACCAACTTCACCCAGCAGCAGCCAGCAGCCACTCATTCACTGAACCACTCATTTTTCCCTAGTGACTAGAGGTTGCCAAGGGGTCACTGACCATGCTGTGTTATAACAGATAAAGCTGCTCAGCTCTACATAAGTGATTATGTAGAGCTGCTCCAGCTCTCCAGCTGCAACATTAAAGTGACATACACATTAATCAATCAATAATTATAATCAATAATATCAGATATGTTTTAGAGTAACTGGTCCTTTTACTTCAGGTACTTTCGAAATATTTGGATGCTGAAACTTTTATTATTTAAGTAGGAATCAGCCTCTGACTTAAGTAAAGATATTTCTTTCCCCAGTTATTCCTCATAGACCCTCTCAGTTCAACTCTTGTGCAGCCTCCTGAGCCACCTCATTAAAAAAAAATCCTGGAAACGCCCCCGGCCTTCACTGCTCCAGCTAAATAAAGTCAATTAAAAACCAAACAAAAGCGGCTCTGTTCTGCTGATAATAATAATTTTTCCTGCTCCTACAGTGAAGCGGCTCAGGAATCACATTCTGCTCTTTTCCTGGAAAACGACCTCTAAATTTAATTTCCTAAATATCTCAGACTTCCTCTGTGAATCAGATTTGTTCTCAGACTGGCGGTAGAGTCCGCCAGTCACAGACATCTGACCTCTGACCTCCTGCCTGTCAGCGTCTTTGATGTTTGCAGCTCCTTATCTGTGACACAGGAGAATCACATGACAATCATCAACGTGAGCCACGTTTATGATATTTAACACATTCCTCCTCAACTTAGGCCCCATCTGTCTGCTTTCCAGATATGGAGAGTTAGGAGGAGGAAGCAGATGAAAAGACAAGTGAAGAAAGTAAATTCACTGATTCAAGCTGATCATCTTAACGCCATCTTACTCCTCCTCATTAACATTCATACCACCTTAAAAAGGTGCACAGAGGCTGAAACAGATCGTTTTAAATCAGGACTGAGATGTGTTGAAACTCATCCACAGAGCTTCCCTCTCAGATCAGTATCTGGCTCAATGCAGACGCCGCAAAATGCAATACGATGCAACCTCGGTGCAACCCGAGAGAGCTGCAGCTGCAGAGATGAGCTGAGGATTAACTACCCTGCTTGAGAGCGCTGAAACAGGATGGAAAGCAGGCGACGTCTGCAGGGGAAGACAAGTACGTGTGCAATAGAAGATGGTGAGAAAACTGATTAGAGGATGTAGAGCACAGCAGAAATATCAGGACAAATTCAACATGACCGCAGCTTGTTTTTCTCCCAGTCTGAGATTTCGGGCTGTATGTGGACACTGAAAACCTGGATAGGCCTTTAAGAAACCTCACCTCCTGCATCTGTGATGACTTTCTGACATTTTAAAAACTCCACAACAGCAGGTTTGGCCGGCTTGTTGGAGAGCATTTCCTCCCCAGTATTACCGTCAAATTTAAAGCTTCTTACAACATTTTAACCCTGAAGATTAATTGAAAATAGAGATCACACTCTTGAGGTTTGAGTTAGAAGCTCCATAAAGATGCTCTAACAGTAACTCAGTAACCTCCTGAAACCAGAGTCAGTCTGAGGCGCTCAGAGGGGGGAGCTGAGGGTCGACATCCAATTTCACGTGGAATCAGAGAGTTATTAAAGGAGTGTCCCGGGACCATCTGGGGCCTTGATGCTCCCATGAAAGTCATTACTTTCTCTCTCTCTCTGTGGCGTCTTCGTGTGAGCGAGCAGAGATGACAGCACTGACACATGTTCCCCCAGGCTGAAACTAGCCCGTCAGTCTGTAATGATGTAATAAGATCACCATCACCCAGTGATGGGAATCTCTGTTCAGGGGATGTTCGAAAGGTACAACCTGAGAGCTGGCGGGGAGAAACACCTGCAGAGGGTTCACCTGCACCCTGAAAGGACCAGCTTCCTCCCAGATTTAAAATAAATCAGGTTTTTAGAATTTTTAAAAGAAAGCTGAGAGGAAAACTCAGGAGAAACTTCACAGACTGAAACTGAACATTTTACTCAAACAAACAGGCTGAGATCTGAGAGCACAAACAGGAAGAGAAACTAAACTCCAGACCACAGAGGTTTAGATAGGAACTACAAAAAACAGCTCAACAACCTGATAACAGCTCGACCTGAAAGAGCATGAGGACTGAAACAGGCTCCTCACAATGTCTTGTTTTTAATTTCACTGCTGTTTAAGACTTTTTAAGGATCCACATGACGACACAGCAGCTCCAACCATCACCTAAGACTGTAATCAGTATTTCCTGCTGTGGCTTTTCAGATTAAAAGTTTCATTTCTTCAGGGCTTATCCTGCATAGAGAAGTTTTTAGAGCCCACGAAAAGGAAAAAAATCACCAGCAGTATAACATTAATTTTTAAAATTCAGTTTTGTTAACTGGGATTTCACTTACTCAAGCTTAAAACACATTTTTGTTAATCAAATGTCACAAATACAAGGAAAATGTGGAAAATGTCAAATAAGCTTACCTGGTCTCACTGCCTTTAATGTACGCAGAATGATTGGACCCATGTGTGTGGCCTCACCTCAAAGGCCCATATAATACCTGATAATGTACAGATAAACGAGGAGAGGCAACTTTCTGAGTGTTTTAGTTCTTTATTGCTCTTTGAAAGCTTTGAAATCCACAGTATGTGTTGATTAATTCAGTCATGGTGGTTAATGATTATTATTAAACTATTATGACTGGGAGAGACAGATTTATTCTGGCTTCTGATTAATTTGATGAGAAGAAGCTTCACCTTCTGTTCCTCTATGTAACGTTTCAGCTGTGTTTACCCACTGAAGGACCCAGTCTGTTCTGAGCAGCAGCATCAGACCCAAACTGGAGTCTAAAAATAGCCTGAGCCCAGGGTGCACCAGAAATAGCCTGACCCGGCCCAGCACAGCAGTAGCCGTGTGGTTTGACAGCATCAACAGACGCTTTGTCCACAGTGACGAGGCAGTGACGCTGCCAATGAATCATCATCGGAGGAATAAAGGCCTCAGTTTACATTACCCCATCTCAGAGGCTGCTGAAGACCAGCAGACCAGGAGCACAGGTTTGCTTTGAGCACGGAGGGGGACAAACTTAGAGGTGATTTTCTGGGTGTCCTCCCAGAATGACTAATAACGAGCCAATAGTATACTGACATGGATGCTAATGAGAATCTAGTTAATGGTTCATATTTGTAGCCTGATGTAAAGTGTTACAGAAAGCCTCAGGTCTTTTGGGCTAGCTAATGATGTGTTATAAAGTAATCTGCCCTCTCTACAGAAATCACAGTTTAACATACTTCAGCCTGATGTGAGTCATGTTTCTATCCAACTGTCCAATGTGTGGAAAGAAAAACATGCTTCCCACCCTGCTCTACAAATGTGTCTCAACACTCTGCA
This sequence comes from Heterochromis multidens, assembly GCA_015108495.1. NCBI lineage: Eukaryota > Metazoa > Chordata > Actinopteri > Cichliformes > Cichlidae > Heterochromis > Heterochromis multidens. The sequence continues at coordinate 23,248 of VUQS01033734.1, forward strand.
GCCATCTTGAAAGCACTCGTTTGGGCAGTTATTCTAAACCATCACCTAAAGTAACCACAGCCTGAATTACTGGTGACGCCGTACTAACGCACTGGTCTACCTCATACTTTCAGCTCAGATTTACCAGTTTTCCAACCATCACCTAAAGTCATGTGATCTGTGTAATGACTGAAAGAATGAGATCATACAAGCAGCTAAAAGGAGTGTTCTCCACAGAGGGACTGGGCTCAGCCTTAGAGATAGGCTTAGGAGTTCGGAGCAGAGCTGCTGCTCCTCCATGTCAAAAAGGAGCCCGCTGAGGCAGCTAGACATCTAGTCAGGATGCCTACTTAAACACCACCCATTGGAGGTTTTCAAGAGATCTGGAAGAGACCCCAGAGTAGATCAAGAACCTGCTGTTAAGATTATATGTATCTCATCTGACCTGAAAACACCTCAGGATCCCAGAGGAGAGTGACTGCAGAGGATGACATCTGGAGTAGCTGCTTAACTTCAGACAAACTGTGGAGATGACAGTAGACTTTCGGAGAAACCCCCCCCCCCCCCCCCCCCCCCCCCCCCCCCCCCCCCCCCCCACCCCCCCCCCACCCCC
>VUQS01033735.1:0-12501 GCA_015108495.1 Heterochromis multidens
TGTCTCAGCATCCGCTGACCCCACTCTGTGGATTTACATGGCCTACCACTTTGTGGCTGAGTTGCTGTCGTTCCCAATCGCTTCCACTTTGTTATAATACCACTAACAGTTGACTGTGGAATATTTAGTAGTGAGGAAATTTCACAACTGGACTTGTTGCACAGTTGGCATCCTATCAGGGTACCACGCTGGAATTCACTGAGCTCCTGAGAGCGACCCATTCTTTCACAAATGTTTGTAGAAGCAGTCTGCATGCCAAGGTGCTGGATTTTATACACCTGTGGCCATGGAAGTGATTGGAACACCTGACTTCAGTGATCTGGATGGGTGACTGAATACTTTTGGCAATATCAGTTAGTCAATACTGACTGATCCCAGATGTATCCTGTCGGTTCCTATCAGACAACATGTATACAACATGAATTGTTTTTTTTTTATATTATATTAAAAAATAAAAGGTGCTTTACGCAATTTAGATATTTCATCACATAGTTTATCTAGCAATGTAGCTATTACCCAGTGATTCACAGTCCTCTTAGCACCATCTGAAACAGATGTAGCTGAATTTATAAATGTGATGGGCGATAGGCCAAGCCCATCAGCAATTGCTTTTTTGGTGATTTTTCTTCTTTTATTTTGCTAATTTAACCTCTACCTAACCCTAACCTCATAACTTTCACCAGTTTGCCAAAGAAGCAGTTAGATGGAGGATTAGGGTTAGGTTGCATTTTTGCCACTAATTAAAGAATAGCTTCAGAAACTAGAAAAGATGTGAAAATTCCATATAAATGGTAGATTTGAACCTATTTTCTGCAACTATGCTCGTTAATCATGTGGCTGAAAGGAAACCTAACCCCAACCATACATTTAAGTGCTTTGACTGATGATTTGGTGAATGTTTTTTAGGTTAAAAACAAAATTATGCCATATAGGTGTATTAGTACTCTTTTTTGCAATAAACTCTTGAATTTGCTGAAAATGGTGCATGGATAGTGGGGTCTCCTCCTCCTACCTGCAGCCTCCTACCTGTGTACTACACATACCTTCACTACTATAGTGATATATCTATATGTTTACCTGTGTGACAAATAAATTACATAACAATATAATCAGCTGCTGCTGCTTTAGTGAGTCATTCATTCTACAAATCGACTCCAATACCTCCAACTCTTGTACTGCTCTGCAGCCTTGGGGACCTTGGTGTAGCACATAAACCCAGTTCTCCACCTGCTGCAGGTTCTGGTTTTAGTGGCCCTTCAAGGTCTATGGTCACCAGCTGCAGTCCAAGATGGGGGAGTTAGTGGCTCTCCAACTGTATGATGGGGCACTCTTTGAAAAGGCAGCTCAGTGATACTGTGCACCATCACCACATCAACTTGGCCATTGAATGAAACATTAAGCTAAAGCTAGTTGTTAGCAGCAAGAGGATTGTCCACTGGAACAGGGAAGTACATTTTCAAATATTCACTGTTGATTACCACTGAATCTGCAGAGCTCAAAATATGGCATTCAGAACAGCCCTTGAAATTATTAACCTCTTAACATCCACCAGGTATCTGGGAACCCATTTAGGAGTTAGGACTAAGATTTAGTTGTGTTTCATATACATGAACAACAACTGAATAACAACTAGAACTTAATACTTTCCAAATTAAATATCTTACATGCATTCTAGCCCTACAGTTCTCTCACAAACGTTTTTATTTGGACTGGCCAAAGAGCTCAAATTTTAAAAAAGGGGTAGAAGTTAACCTAACCCTATTCTCACCACTAGCCCTGGATGTTAACATTTAGCTTTGTTTCTTTGTAATATTTGCTACCGGATGAACTTGTTGAGAAAGGTTGTGTATTTATAGTAACAGACTTAATACTATCAATACAAATATCACCATGGTTTTCACTGAGGTCTCTTATTACCTCTGGTCTACAGCCTTAGTTAGTTCTGCTTTGCTCCCTATGGACACATACTATTGAGCCTTCCCAGAAACTCCCAGCTGCTCCAATAGCTATTCAAAGCAATTACACACTTGATAGAATTCATCAATGATATGCTACCATCAGCTGGATCCTGAAATATATGTTCATTCATTTGAAAATCAGAGTTTCTTCATTACTGAAGTTTGCCCAAAAGACAAAAAAGAAAACAGAAAAAAAATTACTACCAAGTCAGAGCTGGACTGTATATTGAATTATGCCAAAACACACTAAACCTCATTTCTGTATGTTCACTCAGATTGTGTAAAAAAAACAAAAAAACAAAAACCAAAAAAAACCCAAGAGGCAGGCACCAATCTGCCACAAAGTAGAAGTTCTCCATCGGAACATGGTTGTTGCAGACGTAATTGAAGGTCATGAATACCACAGCTGACTGATTCCTGGAGCCACTCTGCAGAAGCCCCGAGAGGTTTAGTGACCACAATAAAAGTGCGGCCAAGGAGAAAACTCACAGTGTGCTCTCAAGACGTGAAAACACATGCTCAGTGGCTTTTCTTTTCTGCACTGTGGCACACATCCTAATGTTGTGAAAAATGCCCTGCAAATTGCACTAATGCCAAGCAGTGTAAACCCTGCAGAAATGAGCTGCTGGAAAATCCCCATGGTCCTGTTCAGCGGCTGGAGCGAACATGGCAGCCATGCAGCGGAATGAGAAGGATTAAACTGCCCCTTCAAGGAAGTCTAAAGGCAGAGTTCACCAGGCCTTTAGAACTGAGATTCTCTTTCTGTACTTGTCACACTGAACAGCATTCAAACAATAGGAATGCTTTATAACCTTTGAATTGACAAGTTTAGATAAGGGAGAAACATATTTATACTGTGAGTGACACAACAGGTAATGATGTTCCAACCACTGGGAACGAGTTCTGCCAAGACACTCCAGCTGCATTTGTATAGTAGCAAGATGCAGCTAGTCAATTCTCCCATTTCTTAATTCTGACTTCTTTAATATTTAATTTAATATTGAATACTGAATTTCAATAAATTAAATAGAAAGACAAACTGTCATAATGCTGGGGAATGTGGATTTAGTCGCCACATCTGAAGTCCATTGAGGAGAAGAAATGCAGGGGGAAAAAAACATGGATGGCCCATAAAACCTGCTTCTAAATGATTAAAGTGGAGCAGTCAAGAAAACACTCCTTGGTCACTAAGCTGTTTTGATTAATATGCCTTGTAATATTGCCATTATTTCTTTTTTTATTTGTATAATATTCATTTTCTGATTTCAATGTGATGTTATGGTGTGGCGTTATCTCATCATATTTTGGAAAACATGATATTTCAAGTGCATTATCTGTGAAGATAAACAGGTGTTAAACATCCATGGTGCTTGTTTCTGTCCTTATGAAGATCCAGTGAAGGCATTTTAAAGGCTTTTGAGACATCTCATCTCTAACTATGATTATTAGTGTTAAATAAAACATTGAGAAGAAAAGCAACAGAGTACAATAAGATAATAATCTGAGGAGGCTTTGATTTAACTGTGCTCTTATATTTGTTGTAGCTATTGCATGTTTGTGTCCTGTTGCTAAACCTTAACTGGTCAGTTAGAATAAATGTAATATTTACTGAGGACTATCTCATGAGTGCCCACTAGGTGATCTGCAGCAAAGTTTCAAACAATTTGATTAACATGAAGAGGAATGTATCCATAGACTGGCTCTGCACAAAGTGTAAGTCTTCTTCTTCCCCATCTTTATTGGTTCACTGCATACATATTTTGGCACGCCACTGCCACCGGTAATAAAATAATAAAATCAAACTATCCACAAGAATCTCCCTCATCCCAACCTCCCACAAAAACTGAAGCAAGATCTGCTCATTTAAACATTGCCCATCAACACTGCTTGCACCATGAATGGTCAAAAACTGTACAGGTTGAGAGGACTGTGTGAAAATATAAAAGATGTGAACATTGAGATGGTGACAATTAACAAGTGTTATAGAGGTAGTGAGCTTGAGCCGTGCAAGACTGTGAATCCACTATTGCCATGTATGAAAGTATTCTTTAAGCACCACTTCTGATTAGTTTGAGTCTTTCAAACAGAATCTGTGTAGAACTGAAAGGAGTGAATGGCTTTAATCCAGTTTTCAGCCATTTTGCACTTGCCAGCCAGAACTAATGGTCACTGAACTCAATCTAATTGTTAGGGAAATAAGGAGGCACTGCTGCTGGTGTGAAGTTCAGTCATGGCTGACTCTGAAAAGCCTGAAGACTGTCCAAAGACTGGCTGAATGGATGGATTCAGCTGACTTGCTGATGGTATTTCTCGCAGTAAGAAATGTGGCAGGTTTTGTTTTCTCTTTGGGTGGAAAACAAACATGTTTGTGTTTATAGTAGTGCGATTTTAGATTGACACGTGTCAGGGAGACTAGTCTAAGTACACATCTGGGAATTTTGGTTACTTATAAGTCTTGACTGTTATAGAGCCTAATTAAACTTTAAAAAGGTATTGGAGTAAATGAAAGATAGCTTTGTACAACTACTTTGGGACTAAACTCACACAAGATTGAAATTTGAAAAACTTTAACATCTTCAATTCCCTGATGTTTTCTGTTGAGTCATGATATAACTGAATGCTAACTTCAGCACCTGATGCTGATTTCAAGCAAGTAATGAAATGATCCAATCAGAGTCGGTCTATTGGGAGCAGTACAGCAGAGTTCTTGGACTGTGCAAAGAAGATGCAGTAAAGTAAAGACTGACTACCAAAATTACTCCAAAAGTGCATCGATGACTCATCCAGCAGGTCACAAAAAAACCCCAGAACTGCAGGCCTCACTAGCCTCATTTAAGGTCAGAGTTCATGATTCAACCATAAGAGGCATCCATGGGACACACACACACACACACACACACACACACACACACTCATCCCCATGTCTGGTGTTCAGTGTCTCACGTTCTCTCTCTCTCCCTCTCGCTCCCTGAATTTAGGTCATGTTTCTTGTCAGTGTTATTCTGTTCAGGTGTGTTTCCCAGGTGTGTCCACTCTGCCCTCATTTCCTCTGTGTATTTATTGTCTCTGTCTGCCTTTATTCCTTGTTGCGTCCTCCCTCATGGTGTGTGTCCTCGTCTCAGTCTCAGTCTCAGTCTCAGTCAGTTCATAGTCAGTCAGTTTTGTTTCCTCGCATGTCCTTTTGTTATTTGAGCCTGTGTTTTTGTTACCTTTTTCCCAGCATTAATAAAGCTGTGGTTTTCAGTTCAAGTTCGGTCTGTGAGTCCTACATTTGGGTCCTACTCTGTCTGCCACACACTTCTGGTTTCATGACAAATGAAGCTCCAAAGCTTAAAGAACATAGCGCCCTATCTTATAATAGGACAACATATACTGTGTTCAGAGTTGATATAAACAGCTCAGTGCTGTGGTTTCCTTTGCAAATGATGTTGCAAGATAGTCACCATCATACATTCTTACCTAATTTGACATCAAAGTGCTGATATGCAGCAAAACTAAAATCACTCTGCCGTGTTCTAACCATAATAACGAGCCTCATGGCAACAACTGTGTATATGCTGCAGTTCTGTTCAGCCATTTAAACACTGGTTTACATCCTTTGCATATGTCAAAACCACATAATCATAAGTTCCAGATGAAGGTGGCAAATATTCGTGTCACACTCCCTGAGAATTACTTAGCCTTGTGTAAACTGAAGCAAACATATACTGGATGAACTGTGCATCGTACTCAGACAAAGCAAGCTGCCAGAGCTGGATTACCAAATTGAAAATATGGGAAACAAGCAGCAACTGGTTAGGGAAATGACTGTAGCTTAGTTTGATGATATACAGTACAAAGTAGAACAAACTATAATTAGAGAAGTGCGGAGGCAGTCACTGTCAGGTCACCTGGACCCTGAGCTTCAGTCACAACCCAGGCCTGAACTATTCAGCTCACATCTGAATATTTCATTTCCTCTGACATGGGGGGAGGGGTGGGGGTTATTTGGGCAAACAGCTGCTAAACATATTTCCTGGACTACAGACTTATCGGCCCACAATGCATCTTTGCCACAGGTCTTCCCACAGAGAAGAACCAGAACACTCCAGAGAGGGGACTGACTAAAAAGCCTCTGACTGCAAGGATTTCGCATTAATGCCGTGTTGATGAAGATGTGGGGGTGGAGAAGAGATACCAAGTACCATCTGTAAACTGTGAACAAAAAGTTTCAGTAACTTTCCATGTGTCAAGTTAAAAAGATGAGGTAATAAAAGACAGAAAATCTACCAACTAGGCTGGGCTGCCATCCTCTCCATGTAGTCCTTGACCAAGTCGAGGGCTCCAGCCCTGTGAGGGTACAGCAGGCAGAACATGGACAGAACGCCCAGGTTGTTTCCATAAACCTCATTCCAGCGGGCACTGAACTCGGCCGGGCTCCAGGGGGGCAGATACAACTCCGGGTGCTCTAACATGGTCTCCCCAGCCTCACGGATCCGCCTTGCCATCTCCCGGTGAGTCCCTGCAGCTGCGTACTGCAACTGCTCCACATCCCCACGGCTGAAGTATAACATGGGATGACCATTGTAGTTGCCCCCCATGAAGGGGATTCCTCCACTGGGGTCCACCTCAGCTGCAGTTGCCAGAGAGAGCAGGGGCCACAGAAGACTTATGAAGAAGACAGTGGGGGCCCCGCGGGTGTGGGTTCTCATCCTCTCATCAGAGACTGGGCTGTGGCATTGCCGAAGGAGCTCAGCTGAGGAGGGGAGGAGGGGAAAGGGGGGGAGAAAGATTTGAGAAAGCCAGCCCATATTCTGCAGAGTTTTTTCTTACAAAAGTCCTGCATTCCTTGAATAATTAGATACAGCTGTAGGCCTGATGATGCAGCCTTTCCATACTGATGGAGGAGCAGCAGAGTTTAGAAATGATCAGTGCTGCATGATAGAGTAGGACTTCATAGTTTCCAAGAATTTAAGAATACTCTAAAATCCCTTTGCACACTGTGTTACCTTCTTTTAACCCCCCAGAATTTACTTCTGAGTTGCTATTGTCAGACAAGTCTTGCCATGTACACCCAGAGAAGCAGGCCCTGGAGATCATAAATGGCCCATTACTGCAGTAACATTAGTCTGGTTCACTGAAACAAGCTCTAAACCAAAATTCTGTGCTTTACAGGGAGACTGTGCTCCAAACATGAGAGTAAATTCCATGACCTTAGAGGAGCTTTTGGCAAAGGCCCAGTGGAAAAGCATTTGGTAGTGATTTAAAAGATGTCTAGACTTGAGTCCGTTCTAACAGGCTGGACGTGGACGTGTGTTATAAAGAAAGAAAACTCAAGCCGGAATGTAAAACTGGGTCTCCTCCTGGAGTTAATTCTGACATTTGACCTTAGGAGGCGTCACATTCCTCTGTGGTGAACATGAAGGTAGAAGACTCATAGCAAGGACCAACCAGAACAGAAAACTCAGTGAAGCTGTGACACTGTTTTTTTTTTTTTTTTTAACTTATGTCAAACAATCAGCTTTAAGGTTTTCCCTGAATAAACTAGGTACATTTAATAGGTAATACTTTATTTAAAAAGACGTGCAATTAGATCATGGTTCAGTCAAGACAGCTGTAGTCAACAGATTATTTAAAATTAGGGCTGCCAGAATATCAGACTCTCACTTTACCATTATCAAGGTAAAAAAGAAAAATCTGAATAACAATATTATTTATATTGTTATTATCTGTCTGATTCATCTTTATGTTTGTTTACTGTGTTTTTTTGGCAAATTATACAAAAAGAAATATTACACAATTGCTTATGATAATACCGTTATCTTCATTACTGACGCAATATTGATATTTAAGTTTGGCTTTCTGCTATTTCTGTCTGTAGTAATTTCTATTTGGTTCTGTTCTGAGATCAGCAGCAAGACCAAAGCACAGAACACAGCTGGTATCGATGTCAACAGTTCTGACATTCAGTAAGTCAGAAACAGCATGAAAAGTGGAGCTCAGGCAGAGGTGGGTTGCAAAGTGGCTTGCAGATGCACAGCTGCTGTATACAGGCTAAAGCAGTCTGAATAGTGTGTCCTGTATGATATTTGCCAATTGAATGTGTAGAAAAGTATCAGCTAAGCCATCAGCTAATGTGGGATGAGCTTACACTGCGATGAGCTTATCTGCTGGGACTGCAGCTAAGCTCTGACTTCCTGACTTGGTTGAGCTGACACTATCTTTGATCACTGCTTTACATTTTAAATTCTGTAATCTTTTTGTAAATATCAGAATAAATATATGAACTCATGAAAAGCATGTGACTTTAGATTTAGTCCTGTGACTTGAATGTAAATACTGAATCTGCAACACACATTTAATTTTGTACTGAATACGTTGAGCTACTTAGAGTGGAATATTTGTGGACCTCAAAGTTTTGTGGTTGCATATACTTTTCAGTGTATTGTTTTTAAGGTCTGATTTTGAAGCAATCAGAAAAATTAGATGTTATTTGTAATCTGTGGATTACAAATGTCATGTAATCTGTGTTCAGTAACTGAAAGCATTTCAAAGTAATCTGCTCCAGCCCTGTTATCACATGGCTCCTTTAACATTTTATTATTATAAAGATACTTTATGCCTTCTTTCTTAAGGGCTTATCCTTATTTAGGGTTGGGTTGTGGGGGTGGAGCCTATCCCAGCTCTCAGAAAGCTGCAAGCAGCAGTAAAAAGCAGTACATTTTCTATTTACAGACCAACATGTCATGGTTGCAACTTTTCAGACGTGATTGCCTTTGCTCTCTGTTTAATATCACTGTAGATTAATTTAATGGAGAAAACAACTAATAACAATAGATACATTAATAGATTAGTGGATAATGAAAAGAACTTGAGCACTGAAGTGAAGGTGTAATCACTTCAAAGCCATCTGAATAGGCCAGATTCATCACACAGAGCATCAAACCAAAAGGAAGTGCCACCTGTGGTATCTTCAGCAGAGAATATAAATATAATTTGTCTTTGTTGGTTCTTTGACTTATTTCCAGGTTCAATCATACAACTTCAAACCTTTCTATTTTTTTTGTGGCCCGATTATCAATATTAATATCTATCCCTGCTCAACAGTGACCTATTTGAAGTCTGTAAGTATTTAAATTAGGAAGGTTTTAAGAGGAAAACTGACCTTTCATCTTCAAACAGATATTTTCAAGTGTTCCTAATAAAACAGGGTAAGACCTGAGTGTTCTTAATCAAAGTTAGGGGCTTCTGCTTCTCATATACTGCTCACCTTTGGTATTTGGCAGCATTTTATCTCGCTGTAGAGACTTGTAATTTACACATACCTTTGGCATGTTCTCCTTATATTTATTAGACAGTTTTTCCCCCTTTTTTGTTTATTTGTTTGTTTGTTTTTTGTCAGGTTATTACAGACGTTAGCTCGTTATCCACACTAGCTATTCCAAGTATGAAGTACTCCAATAATGACGTAAATAATAAATAATGAAAAATAAAAACAGTAATAACTGTTATTCAGTATTGTTCCACGGTAACAATAAGACATGAAGCTGAGCTGCCGCCTCAGCTTCATGTCTATAAGGTGCGACATTAGGAACTTTAAGCTAACTTCTCGCATTAACTTTCTGCGTTTCATTAAGCCACAAAATCAGGCGACACCAGCAGCTCTGCTTTAAGGAAACACCCTCCATCGAAACAATGGCACCTACAGTGGTAAAAATAGTCGTTTTCGGTGGCATCGATAATGCAAATCCACGCACAAAGTCGCCTTGTTCGTGTGTAGCCCACCAAAAGACTTCAGGACCAGTGAAGTGAGGGGGAAAGAGTCGTTACCTGTCAGAAGCGGCGCTCGCAATCCGTATCCCCGTTCTTCCAGCTGTCATCTCACAGCGGCAGGTTTCAAAAAGATCATTAATATGGTTGAAAGGCGGGATTTAATTATCTCTTTTTTTTTTTCCTTTCAGGAGGAAACACAGAGAGCGGAGGGAAGTATGTGTGAGTGCGGAGAGAGCGTCATGCTGGCGAATGAGGAGGGGCAGCAGGAAGAGAAGCTTAAAGAGGACCTAATGAACTGTGGCTGAAGGAAAAGCTCCAAACTAGAGCTGCTACACGAGACATACAGTACACGTTTATATGTCATTAGCACAGAGCCTTATCAGACTACATGTGGGGCCAGATGTTATTATACGAATGAAACTCAAGTGATAACATTATGAGAAAAAAGTGGATATTCTCCGAGATTAACACGTTTAATTATCTCCCAGCAGAGCTATACATTTGATAGGAAAACACTAACACATTCTATAAATTTAAAGTCAAGGTTTTAGTTAGACTTTAAAAGCGCACCATTGCCCATAGACTCCCATGTAAAAATGCCCAACTTTACAGCATTAAAAATCAGGATTACAGCCTGGCCTCTACGACTAGTTTTCCTCTTCATAACAAGTATGTGGTGGATTATTTGCTTTATAACTTATCCATATGGATATTGAATTGCAATGGCCAAAATGCTAGAGTATGCTGAGGTTTCAAAATGCAGAATCCTAAAACATATGGAACTCTACATCCATCTTTTTTTTTTTTTGCAGTAAATGGATCAAACTTAGCACACCACAGATGTAATTCACAAAATCCTTGCACCTGCTTTATTGTTTCGGATGCACAAAAGCTTTCACCTCAACCAATGAGTAATATATGTTGCTTTGACCTGAATGCGTAGACTCAATTCACAGCAATGACTTTTCAAAGTCGATGCTTCTGACAGTATGGTGATTCTGGGACTCTATCTTGCTTATCAATATTTATTCCAAAGTAAGCTCCATGTTTCTTTTTGACCCTGACTGAATGATCAGTGTAGAGTTTGTACAGTAAAAGTCTGAAGTTGCAAAGAAATCTCAAACAGCTTCATGTAAGAAAATCAAAGAACATTTTATTTCTTTGACAGTACTTCCAACACTTGAACACAGACGTGAACTTTCCCTGTGGTTTTAAGAACTTAAGACCACAAATGAATCCAACATAAGGCAAATGTGCATGTCAAATTTTCCAGGTCAGATGAGAAAAGAAGATTACAATCACTACAGCTGTATGCATAAAACGTAGTAATAATTCACTTTGGATGACCAATCTCACTTACATGCTGCCAGCTGGATGCTGTTCATTATCAAAATATTCTGTCTTCACTTGTGAGATGATGGTCATTGTAAAGGAACACTTTGCCATTTGGGAAATCCTAATGTTTAATTACTTTATCAAAGCCAGATAAGAAGATTTAGACCGGTATCATCTTTGTGAGGTTAGCATAGAGACAGGTCTGGGATCTTAGGCCCATCTTAGCACAGTACAGGTTTATATGTCATTAGCACAGAGCCTTACCAGACTACATATAGAGCCAAATGTTATTGTATGAATAAAACTCAAGTGATAAAATGAGGATATTCTCTGAGATTAAAATTGTAAAGTTTGATGACTTTATCAAAGCCAGATAAGAAGTTTTAGGCCAGTATCACTTTTGTGAGGTTAGCACAGACACAGGTCTGGGGTCTTAGGCCCATCTTAGCACAAACAAGCACTTACTTTTTGGTAAGAAACATACTGATCTAAGGAATTAAAATTCACTCGGCAGGCCTACCTGGTAAATTCCACTCCATTCTACTGGTTGCCCTATAGCAATGCTAACTACATTAATTGTGTATATGATTAATGCAAATGGAGTAAACTAGCTAAACATGACACTAAATCATCTGAGAGAAGACATGGAAGAATTCTGGATTGGGCACTATAGATAGAAAAGTCATGTGCAAAGGTAACAGGTGCAATAAAAGTGTTCACAGGCTGTGCTTGTGAAAAGTGAAACCTGTAGCTGATTTACATTTGGCTTTTATCCCCTTCAGTGACGACCCTTTAACATGCACCTGAACAGAAACAAAAAAGTGGTGTGAATTGTGTGCTCTGAACAAGGCTAACAAAAGAAACAAGTATGTTCGTAGATTATACCAAAAGAACAGCATGGGTTGTCTATTTTTTAGCTTGTTTTCACATCGTTACATTCGGAAGAGTATTTTGGGCTATTGGTCAACATCACAGATACGTTACGGAGTATGTTTAGCCACGGCAAGACTAGGTACACGGGGTCTTGCTTACTATGATCCATGCAGACTATTAAAGGTCTTCAGTGCACCATTTTGCACTCAGGGTATTTTTTTTCCTGCAGTTCAGTCTTGGTGCTAAGCTATGCTGAACACTTCCTGGATCCACAAAGATAAACCAGATACCAATCTTCTGTGACTTCATGGACTCTTCCCAAACTGAGTGTTCCTTAAATATTATGGCACAACCTGTCTATGCACACCGACAAAATAACCATTCAGAAGTCGGTTAAAGCATATCTCAATCTGAATATGAATGAAGCACAAGTAGTCCACATTTTTACACAATCACTCAAAGAGCACATGTCACTGTTGCACCAAAAGTAATACAAAGAACATCTAGCATAGTCTTCATCAATCATATTATTATGGTTTCCCAAAGTTATGCTTTTTTTTTTTTTTTTTTTTTTTTTTGAACA
>VUQS01033736.1:0-10195 GCA_015108495.1 Heterochromis multidens
CTGGCGCCTTGTACTTTTCACAGATGAGAGCAGGTTCACCCTGAGCACATGTGACAGACGTGAAAGGGTCTGGAGAAGCCGTGAAGAACGTTCTGTTGCCTGTAACATCATTCAGCATGACAGGTTTGGTGGTGGGTCAGTGATGGTCTGGGGACGCACAGACCTCTACAGGCTAGGCAACGACACCCTGACTGCCATTAGGTATCAGGATGAAATCCTTGGACCCATTGTCAGACCCTACACTGGTGCAGTGGGTCCTGGGTTCCTCCTGGTGCACGACAATGCTTGGCCTCAGGTGGCAAAAGTATGCAGGTAGTTCCTGGAGGATGAAGGAATTGATACCATTGATTGGTCCCCACACTCACCTGACCTAAATCCAATAGAACACCTCTGAGAAATTATGTTTTCGTCTATCCGACGCTGCCAGGTTGCACCTCAGACTGTCCAGGAGCTCAGTGATACCCTGGTCCAGATCTGGGAGGAGATCCCCCAGGAAACCATCCATCCTCTCATTAGGTGCATGGTCTGATGTTGTCAGGCATGCATACAAGCACATGGGGGCCATACAAACTACTGAGTACCATTTTGAGTTGCTGCAATGAAATTTCGGCAAAATGGACTAACCTGCCGCATAATTTTTTCACCTTGATTTTTAGGGTGTCTTTGAATTCAGCCCTCTGTTTGATCATTTTCATTTCCATCAAACGATGTGGCATCCTATCATTCCTAACACATTACCCAGTCCACATCAGTATAGATATCCAACATGATTTTTTTCCCATTGAGATCTGATGTGTTTTCAAAGTGTTCCTTTAGTTTTTTTGAGCAGTGTAGATTAACTCTGGTCTCACTTAAAAGGTTCAACTAATTATTCCTTAAACATCAGTAAACTCAGCTGTGAGAGGATAGTCACCCTTGGTTGTGAGTCTGGTTGTGTCCATGGTTCAGTTGTTAGAGGAGTGTGTGATGGTGGAGTCGTTTGTTATGGAGGCTCGGCGCTGTGCATGCGGCCAACAGTGAAGCAGCAGACGGAGCTCTGGGGAGACGCTGCTGGAGAAGGCGGAGTAGATCCAGGGGTTGGTGCAGGAGTTCAGACTGGCCAACAGCATCAACAGGGTAAACGCTATACCTGTACATACACAGGAGGAACTGCACAGGTGACTGCAGATTAGGCCATCAAATCAAACTCTGCTTGAGGGTGGTGTCATTGGTATCCTTAAAGGTACTTATTGTAAATTCTTGGGTTTGAAAGTACTTTAAAACTTTCCAAAATTTTCTAAAGCCAGCACAGTGACTTTGTGTCCAAAACATCTGTGTATTGTGTATTGTACAAATTGGAGCCTGTCCCAGCTGTCACAGGGTGAGAGGTGGGAAACAACCTGGGCAGATCGCCAGTCTATCACAGGGCAAACACAAAGAGACAGACAACCACACAGTCTCACATCCACACCTATTGCATTTTCCTGTTTGTTATTACAGGGGTGAGCAACTGCACTAAATCTTTCTGGTAAGACGATGCCCCCTGGTGGTGACAGTTTCAGTTAAAAGTTGCAGAAGGTATATACGAAAAGTACCTTTAAGTCAGTTTTTTGTCATTTACGTTTTACGTTATTAAAGATTAAATAAGGATTTAGAGGTTTAACAAATGGGATGTAGAGTATATAAAATCCTTGAAATTACAACAAGTTTGTCTATCAGGACCAGGAATTTGTGCGTGTGCATGTGTGTGTTTACCCTTCTGAGGTGGGTCGGGGTCCCAGGCAGCCCACAGCTGGACGCTGAAGAACGGGGCCCAGCAGAGCGAGTAGACGAGTACAATGACCAGCGTCATCCTCACTGTCTTTGACATGGCAGCTGTTATCTCGCCACCTCTGGCAGGGGGGAGTTTGGGTGGGTGTGGTGAGCAGGCAGCAGAGGGCGCTGCCGGGTCAGGCGGAATGCCAGCCTGCAGCTGAGCTGACGGGGAACACGAAAACATTCCTGTGATTTGATCATCTAATACAACCAGAGAGCTTTTAATGTCATCACTCTCTGGACCTCCTGTTTCACAGGAATTTCCCAAATTTCTTCTGGAAATTTTCATTATGATTTTGAGTTAAGACAATAAATACAGTTTAATTTTTATTTATTATTTTTTCTATAGCTTTTAATTGTAGTAAAACACCTGTGAGTAATAGTGATGATACAGCACCATGAGCTACATAACAGCTGATTTCAGGCATGAAACGAACAGCAGACTCCAGATATTAGTCACCTTCTACCACCACATTGTTTAAGAAGTAGACTGCAGCAAGTCAATCAGCTGATGCACAAGTAGAAGTGGTTATGGGGGCTTTATGGAAAGTTCACAGTTTGCCTGAACAGCAACCAACGTGTCAAACATAACCGCTAACTGCTCATCTATTTGCAGAGACACTGCAAATAGATGAGCTCTGCTCTCAGTTCAGCTAATTATTCAGCTAATTATTCCTTAAACATCAGAAGACTCAGTTATGTATTTATGTGCCACCCTTAGGCTACAGCTTTTCAGTCACATTGTAAAGCGACTGACTGCTTAATCAACCTTCTGCAGAATAATGAGGACCATAATTTACCAAATGAACATCATTTGATTGAGACCATAAGCTCATCAGGAAACATGTTTATTGGGGTTGTGGACAAGTTAGCTGAAGGATTGTTTTCCCATAAGCTTCTATACAAACAGATATCTTTTTGCAACAACAAGAGTTGCCCCCTGCTGGCTGTTAGAAACTATTGCAGGTTTAAGGCTTCACTTTTCAAACCAAGATGATATATCCATCTTAAAATGCCTTGTTTCACAAGTGAGAGGCTGCACCAAGGTTCAAGATAAGATGAATAAGGATTATTTTCATCTTTGAATCATGCAAAGCTCCTCCAGAGTCCAAGAATAAAGTCTTGCTTTATGTTAGAAGAGGTGCAGCTTAAGACATCATTTTAAGCACTACCTAAAGTGAAAGCTGGCAGTACTGTAGAAATCTCACCGGGGTGAAGAGCAGTGAAGGTGTGAACATCACAATGTGACGTCATGCTGCTGGACCTTAGTGCACTCATTGGCAGGTGCTGATAGGTAGATACAGGGTCCAAGCTGCTGTGACCCCCAGGGTTGTTGAACATGAGGGGAGAAACATAGAAGGGGACATTAGACTTTCCTCTGCCTTCTCCTCCTCCTCCTCCTCTCGGGGTGACTTTTCTCAATTGAGGGAGAGCGGTGGGGGACAGGTGGCGGCTTGATTTCAGGTACAAATTGTTATGAATTTCCTTAAAGATGCGCACCTGAAGGAAGAAAGATATGAGAGGGTAAAGTTTTGTTTTCAGAAGCATCTTCTGTTCTGCTCTGGTCCACTCCTTTCTACCTGGCAGATGGTGATGATGAGAACAGGGAGGATGAAGATGGCTAGGGTCATCCACGTCACATAGGCTTTGAGGCCCCAGGACTCAGCAAAGTTGCCCCAACATTCATACACGCCTGGAGCCACCTCGGAACGGGAAAAGATGAAGACCTGGGGGGCAAAGAGATCAGTGGAGGTGACAGTAAAGACAAACAGTCTGATTTTATGTTTGTGCTCTCTTCTATAAGCTTTAAATTGGATCTGTGGAGATAATTTAACAGTAATCAAAACCTCAGTTATGAATCTCTGGAGCCCAGTCTCTTTGTTTTGTCCTACCTGTGGCAGGCTGAGCAGCAGCGACAGTACCCAGGCCAGCACTATGAAGTTGTTCCAGCGCTGTGTGGCCCCACTGCGGTGTGCCTGCAGGGGGCAGCAGATAGCGTAGTGGCGATCCACCGTCATGGCCACGATCATGTAGGAGGAGGCGAACATCCCGAGGACCTGAAGGTATTTCACCAAACGGCACAAGAAATCGGGCCCAGGAAAGCGTCCCTTAGCGTCCCACACGAGCTGGGGCAACACCTCAAAGCGGAAGAAGAGACAGCGGAAGGATATATGTTTTTTTTTAATTCATTTTTATTTTTTATTATTGTTATTTTTTTATCTTAGTGTCCTACTGCAGTAACATGTAGCAGCACATTTTCTGTGTGGAGAGTTGTGATTTATGGTGCACATGTACAAATTTTCTGTTCACAGATTAAGTTACACACACACACACACACTTTTGTGCACTTTCAAAATCTTACACGTCTTTGTGCACTTTTACAGATTTTTTGCACATTTGCAAATTTCAGTTCACATTTACAGATTAGTGTAAACACTGAAAGACTTCTGTGCACATTTATGGACTTGTATGCATATGACAGTTTCACAGATTTGTGTACACATATACAAATATTTGTGCACATTTATAGACTTTACATTTCTGAGTGCATGTTTACCAAATTGTTTGCACTTTCCCAAATTTTAGTTCTCTTTTACATGTAGATGTACGTATTTACAAACTTGTGAAGACATTTGCAGACTTCAGTGTACATTTAAAATCTGAGTTACAGGTTTATGTACATATTTAAAAGTTCATACATGCAAATTTAGATTTTTTTATTTCCATTTCATAACTCTCCAGGCACATTTTCAGATAATACCTACAATTATATGCCTGTAATGGCGTTTAATACGCAGGTAATACACAATATGAATGTGTGTGTTACCTGGAACAGCGCCACCACCAGGTCAGCCACACAGAGGTTGAGCATGAACTGGTGCAGGGGGTTGTGGTGTTGCCTTCGCCTTAGCAACACCACCAGGACCAACCCGTTGCCAAGTAACGCCATCACCAAGATGACCGCCAGTACCACCACCTCAGCGACTGCCAGCAGGGCATCTCGCTCCCACTCTGTGACATTAGCACCCGTGGGGGTCTCAGAGACCACTGACCGGTCGATGGACGGATACGCATCTGTTATCACGGAGACTGACATGCTGGCTGGGTAAGGAGAGGAATGTCAAAGAAAGACAAGAAGGCACTGAAGACATCATCATCATGAAACCAATTTGATTGCAGTCAGCTAAAAAAAAAACAAACTTTAATCTTCCTTTCCACTTTTTAAAAGTACTTAAATTCATACATAATTTGAATACATTTTTTTTTTTACATTAAGTAAAGGTTCAATTAAAAATAAAGTTCTGAAAGGAGGACTGCAAATTGGCCTTTAAGGTGTGCACCAATATGTAACTATTATCTACGGTGCATTAAATCTGAATTCTTTCTAGTGGCCAACAGGGAGCAACTCCTCTGGTCGCAGAATGAAGTTCAGATGTATAGACGTCTATGGGAAAATGACCCTTCAGATCCCTTCGTTTATGACCTCGCTCGTCACGTCTGGCACCAAGATGGCAACACTCTTAATGCTCAGCTTGAGGACCCTATTAAAGTCAACACATTGGCTGTGTTGCACACAAACAGTAATGTCACCACAGCCCCATCACCATTTATACTAGCACTTGCTGCAGTATTCTCCTGAACAATAGGTGTCACCATTCAGACGAAACCTCCACATCAGTGCTGGTATAGGTGGAGAACAAGTCAAAATGTTCTCCAGAAAGTGTCACCTTTTCTCGCTGTTGCAACACCTCTCTCTGTATAATATGTGAATCTCTGAGCTTCTGGACTGATATGTCATTGAAAGGGAGACACAATCGTACACGCATGTCTTCAACCTGGCCACGCCAGAAATGCACTGAGAAATGCATAAGCAGCCAAAACAACACCAAAGCCGGGCTTGTGATGTCTCTTTTGGCATTCACCGCCATTTGCGAGGACGACAGTGGTGGGTATAATGGGCCCTTGAGGCATCACAAAGGGACTTCAGTAATGGGTGATGTGACAGTGGCTATCCATCTTTTATATACAGGGTATTATTACTTTTTAGAAACTGTGCTTCAAAAAGTGCTTCAAAAGTGAGCTAAAGTACAGTACTCAAGTAAATGTATAACACTATTGATTCCATTTATTTGTCATCACAGGTCTTGGTTTTATGTATTTTCAGTGATTATAAAAAGTTTGTTGTTAAATCTTTGGATTTGCTTTTGGTTTTGTATCAGGTACAGTTTTGGGGGAAATCTCTAATTGCCAGTTAGTTTATAGCAATGATCACTGGACAGTGGTCAAACAACAGGGACCTTATTACTGCCTTCACATTTACTCTGAGGGGCCCTCTCTGCATGCCTCTGCGATAGTGTGTCTGCGTGTGTGTGCTGAACTGTAAAAACTGCTCAATAGACACTTCAAGTCTCTTTGTTTCACAATTATCTTTGTTTTTCTGAATGCTTGAACACAAACAGTGATTCTTGAAGCACTCTCTTTTTTTTCCTTTATGGGAGGGGTGTTGATCTCTTTTTAGTTCATGGGACACAAAAAGACTAATTTGATCTCAAATCACTAAACAAATAAAACTTTTGATTAATATCCTATAAAAAAAACACCTCAAAATGTTCCCTTTCTTTAACTGTAAGAAGTACACTCTGAAAAGATTCACAAGTAAAACTTCTTTTTATAAAATTGACGATGAGCAGCTTGGGATCTCAGATTTTCTACATTCAGTTAGCTGTCATTACAAAGAAATGCTACCATTGTAAATTAAAGAAATGAGTCAAGGAGGCATCTTTTTCTTACCTCTCTGTGGCATGGCAGGCCTCTGTAATATTTCTGTCATTTATAAGGTTGTATAAATCTGATGATGATCCAGACCTCTGCTCTGGCTCAGATTAAATTAGCATTGCAGACAACTGCTCTCATGATGGATTCATTTTTAATATCTTACACCCTCTTTCTCTGAAACTTTTAAATTTTACAAAGCTATGCAGTGGACACTCTTCCATTCTGGACCTCTGGCCCCATGTTTGCTTAGAGATGCCTCAGTGAGCCACTGGAGGAGCTGGATGAAGTGGCTGAGGAGAATGATCTCTGCTTAGACTGCTGCCCCCGTGTCCTGGACCCAGACCTGGGAGGGAGGGAGGATAGATGGATGGATTTTCTTCTGCCATTCTGCCTTTCAGACTTGCATTCGTAAAACCTGCCTCCTTCCCATCTCCGCCTCACCCTGGTCACTCAGAGGTCTTCATCTTCACCATCACCAATGTGTAGATTCCAGAGGATCCTGTGCTAATTCCTGTCACTCTTGGGTCTCCGTTCTGCTGTGGTGGTTCACCAGAGTATAATCGCCATATAGCTTTTATTTGAATTCTCTATCTCAAAGAATTATGTTCATTTTTCTAAATGATCTCTCGTTATTGAAGTATAGGTGAACCCTACTACATACTCCATCACCAGATGCATGCAGCCTTTGTAGACAGAAACCACTTCTGGGTCTCAGACACCAAATTTCTTTGGGCAGTAGAAAACAAAAATCTTCCAGTTGGCTGAGGTCACATGAGGTCTACCTGTCTACCCACTAACCCACTGGAAGTTTCCTTGGATGATGACCTCAAGGACTTTACCTGTGTCCAGGCTTCCTGTATATGAGTCGGCAGAGCTGGTGATTGTTTGATGCTGGTAATGTGTTAAGTTTAACATTTCTTTGGGTTGAGTTTTGTTTTGTGCTCTATTATCTAGACGTGAAGACCATACAGGGTCTGTTGCAAACTACAGGGTCGCTGGAGAGTCCACATCTGGGCCAGATTCATATCATCCACATACTCCCAGGCGTCTGTTTTACCTTGAAGAGCACTGTTAATCAGTTTTAGAAAGACTATAGGTCCTAATTCAGTTCCCTGTGCAACTCCACAGGAGTGGATAGCACACTTTCTGACAACGGTTGGTCATGAAATCAGACCCAGTCTCACTCCAAGATGGAGGAGGCACTGCACAGCCTGTGTAACCTGTGTTATACATTAGACTTGGCAGTAAGCACCGTGGCAGCTTCTCTTGTAATTAAAGTGCACACTGAAGCTGGAACATCACAGGACGTCTACACAAAGATCAAACTGATTGTTTTGTGTTGGCAAAACTGCATTAGATCAGGATTTGGCATGGTGTCATTTACGATCCAGTGCACAGCAAACTGCTCACATATTTTCATGAGTTGAGCTGCTAATGAGGTCGTCCTCAGTTCATCGACATTTGGAAGAGAAGACTTTGGTATGGGGGTAACAATGCAACATCCTTTTGACTGTTTACTAAAAAGCAATGTGTAGCCGGGGCATTTCACATGTTTCAAATGCCTGTAGTCAAGCTGTCATCAACACCAACACAGCAGGACAGTGTGTACTCAACTATTTATTCAGTCATCTCTTTCTACTCCGAGCATGTTACAATCTAATCAGTCCCACCATAAATACTACCAGCTAGGAACCAAAATTATCTCTTAAAAATTATAACAATAAAAGAATCAGCAGATAAATAAATCATTAATAAAAACAATCATTAGCAGATAGAAAATGATTTAAATGACCTCCAACTTGACCAACTCCAACAGTAAAGTCCAGCGTTTACATTAATGCATACAGTAATAATAATTTACTAAATGATACATGATACTTTAACACATTTTCTTCTACATTTCTACACTTAGCTTCCTCCAGCACTGGTTATGTAATAAAAAGGTGCAGCAGTTTCCATTTTAAACTCAGCATTTCAAAGCTCATTCACAAAATGCTCAAAATCATCAGATTTTTCCTTTTGTTCTCCTTTTTTATGATTTATGTTGAAATTAGTTGCCTAGTCTGGTAGAATGAGGCATTTTAGGATGTAAATATTACAGCGTGCAGGTGATAAACTGTTTTCCATTCAGCCAGAGGTGATGGTTTGAAAGCACTACACAGGAGCTGAATACAGGATTCACTCCAGTCCACGTATATCTATTTAAATCAACAACTGAACAGCTGAGATTGTTCACAAAGACTGAACACCCGCTTTACATTAAAGATTATTTGCCCATTGCTTACGAAATGACAAAACCAAAGATAAAACCAGCAGATTTTTCTTTGTTTTCTCCCTTTTTTTAAGTTTCAGCTTGAAAATTGTTACCTAGTCTGGTGAATTTAAACCTTGTAGAGTGTAAATATTTCAGTCGGCAGACATGAAACTGTTTTCCAATCAGCCAGAGGTGACTGGTTGGAAGCACTAGAGACAAACAGAGAATTCCCTGCAGCTCATGCAGCTGAGTTTGTTGACATCTTTCAGCTCTTTTAATCCTATTAGAAGACTGGACACCTTCTGGTTAACACCTATTTTTCTTTGTAGAAGCCAGAAAGCTAAAAATCAACCCAGTACATCCTTCTTTGCGATCCTCTACTGTTCTTGACCCAAAAAAATGACAAAAAGCTGCTTTTTTCCCCTCCTCTAATAATCGTAACCCTCCTGTGTGACACAGGATGTTCAAGGTGCCTCACTAAAACTAACAGCTGTTTGTACAGATTTTAATTTATCATTTTCATAGAAAACAGGAAAATCAGAGGGAAATAGGAGCAAACGCAGCCGACTCACCTCCTTCTCAGCATCCCGTGAAGCATCTGTAGGAGCCAGATCTGCTGTTGCACACACTAGCTGCAGCCATGCTGTGTCTGCCGCATGTGTGTGAGTGTGTGTGTGTGCTTATTACACTGATGGTGACCTCTGCCAACACGCTCTGCTGTTTCTCCTCTCTCTCCTCTTTAGCACATCCCGCTCTCTCTCTCTCTCTCGCTCTCTTCTCGCCTTTCCTGAATTTATGAAAAGTGGGAGAAGAAGAAGAAGAAGAAGAAGAGAGAGAGAGAGGGTGATGAAAGGATGCAGTGCCCGGGCAGTGTTGGTGAATTAATGTGATTTCCTGTTGATTATTGATATTAAACATGTTGCTGTTAGGCCCTGCTTTTGATCCACCTTCAGAGCAGATCATAGGGAACATACACCAGCAGATGAAATGAGATTTCCTTTATTAGGCTTCCAGAAGGATCAAAGACCCTTCATACGCACAAACTAATATGCGTACGTGTGAGTTTGCATCAGCGGGTGGTCGAGAGGGGTGGGAACAGGCAGGCAGGGAGAGTGTCAGATGTTGTGACAGATGGGAGCTCAGGTTTTTGGAGAGAAATGAGAAGGGAGCAGCAACAGAAGGAGAGTTGTCTTTCTCAGCAACCTTTTTCCCTCTCACCCCTGCTCCAATGTTTTTCTGTCTTCTGTGTCTCGCTGTCCTGCATTCCACTTTCCTCTCCCTCTCTCTTTCCTTCTCCCTCCGACGGGGCGGTAATCTGCTTGCTTCCCCTCGATTGCTTTGGAGAGGCCTCTAATTATCGAGGGGCCTGCA
>VUQS01033738.1:4931-15943 GCA_015108495.1 Heterochromis multidens
TTTCATGTTACGAGGCAAGATCAGATGATCAGACACTGGGTTGATCATAGACTGGATTTCAAAGGGCCCAGTGTAACTAGGTGCAAGCTTCTTAGATTCAGTTCGTAATTGGATATTTCTTGTCAATAACCATACTCTCTGACCAGGTTGATAGGATGGAGCTGGGATCCTGTGACAGTCAGCAAGGCGTTTATTCTGTTCCTTGGTTCGGAGTAGCGCAGGTGGACCTCCATACATGGTGGCAACGGTGAAGGTGATGCTGTACAGAGGAAACAGAGTGCTCACCTTCTATAGCTGGCAGAAGTGGTGGCTGGTACCCGAGCCTTGATTCCTCCTGGATCCTTGTCTGTGGCTGCATCCACAGACGAGCCGGGCAGTGGGACCTCCGATGGGCTGATCGGCGGTGTTGCTTCTTGGCAGCTGATGGAGGAAGGTTAGGGGAAGGCTTCTCATCCTCTGACTACTGGCTTGCCAAGAATGCAGACGGTGAGGAGCAGATTGAGGCTGCTGCTGTGACAATTAGGAGCTGGCTGATGGTGGAGAGCATTGGGTGTGGGGTTGCAGTAGTGATGAGGAGGAGCCGGTGAGGGAATGGGCCAATTCTTGGGCTCGTATGTGCTCTTTCATGGAAACCAAGGTGGGATGCAGACCTGAGACCTTTGGTGACTGGAGTAGTAGTGGGTTGGTTCTGAGGATGGCATCCATGGCTGCTAGTCCAACAGATAGTCTTTAAACCAGTGGACTCATTGTCAAGGCCCGATTTTGCCTTTGCCGATGCTTTGGACTCAAACGCAGACACAGACAACAGCAGTTTACTCAGAGCAAAGACTTTATTTAATGCTAGAGTTCTGGGTAACAAGCAGTCACTGGGACCAGCCGTCACCGGGGAAGAGTTTACTGGAAGAGAGGAAAACTGAATTAATCTAATGGTTCCGTACAGGTGAGTATGGCAGGTTATTGCAGGTGAATTTGGAAGGATGCGAGGTTGCAGCTTACTTGGAAGCAGAGAGCTGTGATCCCAAGAGGAGGGCTGCCAGATGAGAATCCGGGGGGAAGAGAGATTCCAGGGTTGAATAATCCGATCTGGTCCTTTCAAGAATTCAGAGGGTGGAAGAGCACAGGAGGGCAGGCAGGTGAGTCTCTGGCAGAGAGTCTTGTTTGGATGAATGAATGAATTGGGCCAGTGTTGAGGGGCCAGATGAGTAAACAAGTGAGTGGTGGATACTGAACCCGGGCCAAGGTTACTGGAGACAGGGAGATAACCAGGTTAGCACAAGGAGAAATGAAATACTGTGATAGCAACATGGAAGGCCGATTTACCACTGGTGGGTTGCAGACAATCTGGTGGAGAGTGAAGGCTCGAGCTGGTCCCTAAATGCTGCTTCTTGATTGTGGGTTGATGAGATGCAGGTGTGCCTAGCCGAGAGCGGGAACCCAGCTCCACCGAAGAGGGAGGAACCAAACCAGACCTGGACTTTGGGCACGGACAGAAAACCCTCCTACAAAACATGACACTCAGCCTGGACTATGACACTCATGGATGCGGATGGCAATCTTGTACAGTCTTTCCACCTCGTCACAGAACTCCTCCAAAATAACGTCCGCTGGTTCCATAATCGTCAGAATGTACTGTCATGAGCTGAGTGTGTGAGGATCCAAATGCAGGACACAAAGCAGGCAGAGTGAACAGAAAATGAGCCGTTTATTCAGGCTGTAGGCCGATAATCGTAAGGCAAAACAACAAAGTAAAAAAAGGGTAACTGAAACAATAAACTTACTGAATATCAAAACTGGGAAACATACTAAAGCTAGAACACCGGGGCAAGGAGAACAGACACTCTAACAACAGTCATGGGGAGACAGCAACAATATATACACAGAAGGGTAATTAGGGGAAGTGAAGACAGCTGGGGAGAAGGAGACAGGTAAACTAAATCACAGGAGACAAGACAAAGGAAGCAAAACTAAAAGCAAAGAACACCATCCATCCATTTTTTTCCGCTTATCCAGGGCCGGGTTGCAGGGGCAGCAGCCTAAGCAGAGAAGCCCAGACCTCCCTTTCTCCAGCCACCTTCTCCATTTTTTCAGGGGACCACCAAGGTGTTCCCAAGCCAACCGAAAGATGTAATCTCTCCAGTGTGTCCTGGGTCTGCTCCGGGGCCTCCTACCGGTAGGACATGCCCAGAATACCTCACCCAAGAGGTGCCCAGGAGGCATGCTTGTCAGATGCCCAAACCACCTGAACTGGCTCCGTTCAATTTGGAGGAGCAGCGGCTCTACTCTGAGCCCCTCTCAAATGACTGAACTCCTGACCCTATCTCTTAGGGAGAGGCCAGGCACGCTTCAAAGAAAGCTCATTTCTGCCACTCCGCGATCTTATTCTTTTGGTTTCTACCCAAAGCTCGTGACCATAGATGAGGGTAGGGACATAGATCAACCGGTAAATTAGGAGCTTCACTTTTACGCTCAGCTCTCTTTTCACCACAACAGACTGGTACAGCATCCGCATCACTGCAGCCGTGGCCCCAATTCATCTGTTGATTTCCCACTCCCCTCACTTGTGAACAAGACCCCGAGATACCTAAACTCCTCCACTTGGGGCAGCAACTCGTCCCTGACCCAGAGTGGGAACTCCACTCTTTTCTGGCTGAGGACCATGGCCTCAGATTTGGAGGTGCTGATTCTCATTCCTGCTGCTTCACACTCAACTGTGAAAGGCTCCAGTGCGAGCTGGAGGCCACCAGCTGATGAAGCCAACAGGACCACATCTGCAAAAAGCAGAGATGCGATTCTGAGTGGAATTGTCCACCTGTCTACACCTAGAAATTCTGTCCATAAAGATTATGAACAGAATCAGTGACAAAGTGCAGCCCTGGCGGAGTCCAACACCCACCAGGAATGAGTCCGACTTATTGCTGGTAAGGCGGACCAAGCTACTGCTGCAGTTGTACAAGTACTGACTGGCTCATAGCAACACCCCATACTCCCAAAGCACCCCCACAGGACACCGAGGGATGTGGTCGAATGCCTTCTCCAAGTCCACAAAACACATGTAGACTGGTTGGGCAAACTCCCGTGCACCCTCAAATATCCTTGAGAGGATAAAGAACTGGCCCAGTATTCCACAACCAGGATGAAATCAGTTCATGGACAGTAAAGGAAAAGACTCCTCAGTTCTGCAGGATGAAAAGTGGAAATGTGAGTTGGCGTTTCTGGGTAGGGTTAGGGGTTAGAAGTAATCGAAGTTCCAGTGTAGGTCGAAGTTGAAACTGCATCTGTATAGATTCAGATGGAGCTGATAGAGCTGCAGTGTAATGGGACACTAAAGGCAAAGTACGATACTGTGGGGCTCGCACAGTTCACTCGCTTCATTCCTGAAGCAATGCCCCAGCTCCGTCTACATGCGGCTCAAACCTTGTGTATGTTTGGTAGCACATATCTGTGTGAGAAACTGTTCTGTGTGATGAAGATTAACAAAACATCACACAGGAGTCGTCTCACTCATGAACACCTGCAGTCCATTCTGACAATCTCCACAACACAGAACCTTACCCCAAACATAAATGAACTTGTTGCCAAGAAAAGATGCCAAGCATCCAGCCCTGACAAAATGGCACAAGAGCAAAAAAAAGAGGAAAATTTGACTTGTCATTTTAACTTTAACTTAAAATCACAATTTTTATTTATATTTTCAGGTTTTTTTGCAGCATGTTCATATTTTGAATTTGTGTAATTTTGACAGGATATATTTTTATTGAGAGCAAAATATCTTAAGTTATTTTAAGTTTAAGTTTATTTATTTTGGAATAATATTGTATCCTATCTTTTTCGATTCATATTTATGTTCAAAAAACTTTTAGTTGTAGTCTGTTCAATGAATGTTTATCCTGTTCGGCCTAAAGTGTGCTTTGAGGTTTGGCCCCCTGTGCGATTGAGTTTGACACCCCTGTTCTAAACCAACTGGGAACTAGGAAAACACACTATGAGGAAAAACCACATGAAACAACATAAACATTAAACAAACCTGGAATCAAAGAGAATCTTTAAATAAACAACACTAGAAAGTCCTAAAACTTCGAACCACTGGGTCAAATGACCCAGTACCATGATAATGATATAATTCTAATCAAGTCAAATCATTATAATAAAAATATTCCTGACATACACTATAAATAGTCATGAAAGTCAAGAAAAAACATTGAATGGGAAGGTGTGTCCAAACTTTTGACTGGTAGTGTATGTACTAAATGCACAGATGCTAGATGAGCACTGTTTCACTGTGTTTGGCAGAAAGAACAAAACAATTTGAGAAGAGGTCAAAGTGATCTGTGACAAAGTTGTGCAAAAGAAATTCCACTTTATCCAAACCTGTTTCTTTTAAGTTTGTGTCCAGAAGAACATAATTCTAATAAAAATGAAGAATGCTGGGTCCCTATGGGAACTTTACTTTCCAGTTATTTACATACATTGCCAAAAGTATTCACTCACCCATACAAATCATTGAATTCAGGTGTTCATTCACTTCCATGGCCACAGATGTATAAAATC
This sequence comes from Heterochromis multidens, assembly GCA_015108495.1. Classification (NCBI taxonomy): domain Eukaryota; kingdom Metazoa; phylum Chordata; class Actinopteri; order Cichliformes; family Cichlidae; genus Heterochromis; species Heterochromis multidens. The sequence goes on from VUQS01033738.1 coordinate 9,480, forward strand.
CAGCACCTAGGCATGTAGACTGCTTCTACAAACATTTGTGAAAGAATGGGTTGCTTTCAGGAGTTCAGTGAATTCCAGCGTGGCAACGTAACAGGATGCCACCTGTGCAAGAAGTCCAGTCATGAAATTTCCTTGCTACTAAATATTCCACAGTCAACTGTCAGTAGTATTATAACAAAGTGGAAGCGATTAGGAATGACAGCAACTCAGCCACCAAGTGGTAGGCCACATAAAATCACAGAGCAGGGTCAGTGGATAGTGCACAGAGGTCGCCAACTTTCTGCAGAGACAATAGCTACAGACCTCCAAACTTCATGTGGCCTTCAGACTAGCTCAAGAAAAGTGTGTAGACAGCTTCATGGAATGGGTTTCCATGGCAAAGCATTTCAAGCCTTACATCACCAAGTGATGGCTGCAGTGGTGTAAAGCACACTGCCACTGGACTCTAGAGCAGTGATGACATGTTCTCTGGAGTGATGAATCACACTTCTTTGTCTGGCAATCCGATGGATGATTTGGTGGTTGCCAGAAGAACGGTACTTGTCTGATTGCATTGTGCCAAATGTAAAGTTTGGTGGAGGGGCATTATGGTGTGGGGTTGTTTTTCAGGAGTTGGGCTTAGTTCCATAAAGATATGGATGAGCGAGTTTGGAGTGGAAGAACTTGACTGGCCTGCACAGAGTCCTGACCTCAACAGATAGAACAACTTTGAGATGAATTAGAGTGGAGACTGCCAACCAGGCCTTCTCATCCAACATCAGTGTCTGACCTCACAAATATGCTTCTGGAAGAATGGTCAAAAATTGGTAAAAAATTCCCATAAACACTCCTAAACCTTGTGAAAAGCCTTCCCAGAAGAGTTGAAGCTGTTATAGCTGCAAAGGGTGGGCCGAGAGCATATTAAACCCTATGGATTAAGAATGGGATGTCACTCAAGTTCATATGCGTGTGAAGGCAATTACTTTTGGCAATATAGTGTATCTCTGGCTCTCTTCCACAGTGTTTCTTTTGTTCTGTCTCCCTCCCCTCACCCACAACCAGTTGCAGCAGATGGCTGCCCCTCCCTGAGCCTGGTTCTGGTGGAGGTTTCCTCCTGTTAAAAGGGAGTTTATCCTTCCTAAGTACTTGCTTGTAGGGGGTCAACTGATTGTTGGGGTTTTCTCTGTATTACTGTAGGGTCTTTACCTTTCAATATAAAGCACTTTGAGGCGACTGTTGTTGTGATTTGGCGGTATATAAATAAAATAAAATTGAATTGAACTGAATAAAGGGCACATTATTTCCTGATTAAAAATTATTTGTTGAAACGATGCAGTCCAGTATGTAAATCCTAGGATATCTCTTTAATTTTGCTCACCCTCTCACCCTTCTCTTTCCTCTACTCACTATATTCTGTTCTTTCAATGTTCCTTCTCCTTTGATTTGACATGTTACATTCCCTTCCATTTCTCCTTTGATCATGTCCCACCGTGTTTCTGCTCCATTATAATCACCAGGTGCTCTGATTCTGGTAAGACTGATGATCGTGCCTGATACTATTGACCTTAAAAGGTGCAATCTGGCTCAATTCCAGGAAGGTCCCCTCCAGATTTTGATGTGTAATTGTGTGTCTTTATAGAGTAAAGGTGGAGAGCTATGAGAGTGGAGAATTGCACCCTCATTCTCTTTTGTACTTAATCTGGCTATTCCATTGCCACAATAAAATGTAAAATTTCCATCCATCTGTCCATCCATCCATATTTTTGCTGCTTTCCCAATACCAAGGTGTGCCTAAACTAGTCAAAAGACATAGTAAACATTTCTCCAGTTTTTCCAGGCACCATTCACATATGAATGCTATTAATCCTTAAAACAGAGGTATTGTCTCTGATCTTAACAAACCCTATAAAAGTTTCCCTTCAAGATTTTTTTTTTTCCAAGTTTGGCGGCAGGAGGTTCCTGCCGCCAAACTCCCCAGATCTTAATCAGATCAAGCACCCACAGGATGTGCCATAACAAGACCAAGGCCCCACCCTCCAACACAAAGGATCTACTGCCAAGCTCCCAGTCCATCAAAGGACACCCCAGATGCTGTGTGTCCATGCCTTGATCGGGACTTACAAAAAAATAATACTCCCATAATTGGTGTCTCAATTACCTAGATACCTAGATTGTCTTCTAAATAACTATGAGAAAATTTGATGTTATTTAATATGTACCTTCCCATTTGTAGTATAATAATCCACAAGATCAGGTTAGTCTTCCTTTAACAGCAATGAAAAACAGAATGATTATATTGCAGAACACATTAAAGACTAAAACTGTGAAATTGAAACAATGTTTCTTCTCAATTGGGGCCCAGTGGAGCCTCTAAATGAAGCTTAGATTCTAATGTTGGAAGGAATTCCTGCCCTGATGCTAATTTAAAAAACTATATTTTAATGCTATCCACTTATTTTGTTCCTAAGGCACATCTCTGCAAAGCAAACCAATCGCATGTATTAGGAAATTAGTCTAATTGCAGTGCTTTAGTGGAGCCTTACAGAGGCCCAATGAGCACAATAGCGCCACTGTTTATTAAAGGACATGTTGCACTGTAACTGAGCAGAAAATGTATATCTACATCACACTGGATCATGTAGGATCATTTGTATTAATTGACAGTGGGAATGTGATAAATGTCCTTGATTTTTCCATGATATACAATAATACCTATTGAGACTTTATTATGAGTCTTATTTACTGAGAATCAAGATTTCAGCAACATCAGAACTATTTTACTGTTGTGCTTTGATATTTAATTATTCAAATTTGAAACTGCTGACCGAGATCAGGAGAATTAGGAAAATGATTGGGACATTTTCTTAAAAGAAATATTACACTTTTTTTTTTTTTTTTAATTTCTTGTCAAAATGAGTACTTCTATATATAAATTCAGAATGAATGGTGAAATACTAAGAGCTTCAAAAGATACAGTAGATGAATCCTTTAAGCTTACATAAAAAACACAGGTGCATTTCTGAGCCACATTTGGAAATGATTTTGAATTAGGTGTTAGATAGGAAAAAGCTGAGAAAACGTCAAAAGCCTTTACATAAACTCAAGTACATTTTTGCCTTTGCATTAGTGAACAGTAAAAACAAACAATATTAATTAATTAATTAATTTAAAAAGATATAAATTAAAATATTAAATATTAAGTAACTTGATATGGTGAATTTAGTGAGTGAAGCTTTTCATCATCTCATGTCAAGTTATTGTTAGTTAGTTGAAAGACTTGTTTTGTTGTCTTTTTCAGATATGTTCTAAAATATCTACATTTAGTCATTAGGAAGGTCATTAAAAAAGAGAGAGGCAATAAGGGCTGTTGCAGGGCTTGTACACTTCTACCCTGATTTATAAAGAAAAAAGGAACCTGTGCTTAAATCAAACCCTAATGCAACTAAATGATGTTTAGCTGTTGTGTTGAAGGATTTCCAATGTTATTGATCTTTCACTATAAATGATATGTTCTTCCTTATGTTGTATTCTTTCGTGGATTGGGTGGAGACCATTTATAACAATTTTACAAAACAAGATTATAAAAAAAGCTGAAATCTCCATCTCCTATAAATCATGCAGGCAGACAAAGGTTTGTACAGAACTGCAGCATAGCTTATTACTTTACCATGTACCTTTATTTCATCTGTATAACTGACTATCTTATTTCATAGCATGCACTGCAAATGGTGAGCTTTTTAAAACACTGTTGTTACAGGGTAACTTAACAACAGTGCAAACACAGGTGGTCGTTTGCAAAGGACATCTCTTCAAAGACTGAGGGGTAAAAGTTAATTATAATTTTGACACACTCAGGCTGAAACATCCTTAAAATTATACACTCTTACACGCCTGCACTCACCACATTCTTTCTAAATCATTTGGGTTGTGCTTTTACTTTACACTGTAAATGGTGTATATTAATGTTTCTGTTCCGTGGCAGGTTATAATTATTTTTATACTTTTAATAAATCAGTACTACTGGTCTGTTAAAGTATAATTTGTCAAAATGAAGTGCTTCATAAAATAAGACCTAAAAGCACTGAGAGCAGCAAAGATTAATTCTTCGTAAAATTAAAGAAAGTCACAACAAACAATAAAACACTGGCAAGAAGATGTTTTATTGACCATCTGCACATGAAGCTCATGCAATAAGCAGTCACAGTTACACATCAGATTAGGACAGAAAAATACAGCAATTTAATGCCTAGTCTCTGAGGGCGACAAAGAAAAATCTGATGATGGCATTATGTGATATTATTGAATTTCATAATGCGTTCTGTTCGTGACCTGCCCATGCTGTGTGCAGGAGGGGCTGCTGACGTGAGCAGAGAGCAGCAGGGTCGGGCTGAAATGACAATAAAAGGTGGATGGAGTCCGCTTTTCATCCAGTGCTGCACATGCCAGGCAACTTCTGCTGCTGACTGCAAGGTGAACCAGACTGAAGGAAGTCACATCAAAGGTAAGTTAGAGTTTTTGTAGCCTTCATTTATGAAAAGTTATTGTCCACCAAAATGAAACAGGCTACTAAAGATGAAAAAAGTTGACCTGATCGGTTGCTGTCAGGGTTTATGTGAGCAGCAATGTTTCCAAATAGTTTTGTTTTCAAGTTAACATTTTGTTTTTTTTGTCTTTCTTAGATGCAGAGGTGCTTTGGGATTTTTTGTATGTCGCTCATCTTTTGCGCAACTCTTTCCGAGACCATCGGGCTGGTCGTTGCGGTAAGCTGTTTAACTTTAATATTATCCTCCCACTTAAATTTAGGTGCCAAGATATAGCATAAGAATAACAAAAATGGTAAATAAACAATGTACCAATAGGCATCAAGACAATTAAGACTAATGGAATAAAAATATCTAAATCATATCAAATAACATTATAAAATAATGTAGTTTAAAAATATCCATTTTAGTTTACAATTAAGTTATTAAGCAGTCAGCCACAAAAATAAAATGTGTATGTGAGTATGATATAGAATGAAATGGTTCTTTGAATATCTTGGTAGGATAAAGTAACAAGTACTAACTGTAGAATCTGATAACACCAGGGACAAAGGACCCATGGTAGTGTTCTTTACAGAGGGCAGGTGGAGCAGTCAGTCACCAAACATGCTGCTCCAGGCACCTGGGCTGTCATGCAGTGGTTGTAGGAGTTGTACCCAGTGCCCAGTGATTTGGCCAGGAAAATAAAGTACCATAAAGTAATATAAAGTGTAAAGTTTTGCTGGAGCATTCTTGATGTTTTCTTCCTTATGATAATTTAGAATTGATTTCCTTACACTGACAGCAGTTTCCAAAGTCTTTCTTATATTAATTTGTAGTTGTACAAAGGTATCCTAAATAGGCAGAACACCCAAAAACCCAAGATATTATTTAAAAGTTGTTCACATGGGAATTGAGCTGATGTGGAAGAAATAACAAAAACACTCTGGTGTAAAGTTGGGTGCTGGACTAGATTTTTTTATAAGGCATAGCAAAGTGCTGGGTTTGATTTTATAAATAAATATGTGAAATGTGGAAATGGAGTATTTAATCACAGCTTTATTTATTTATTTATTTTTATTAATCAGATGTCAACTATATAAATGTCATGAATTGCAGGATGAGAACCCAAACGTCAACTCCAAGACAGACTGAGTAACAGAAAGTGAGTCTTTGTTTTGGCTGAATAACAGTTTAAAAAACAGAGTCCAAACAAAATCCAAAAACGTGAAGCAAAAACTCAAAATTAGCCCAGGAGATCACATAGGGAAAACATGCAGGGAGCTTAACAGACACTGACAAACATGGTGTGATTTAGGAACTGGGGACATCTGGGGCAAAGTAGACACAGGTGCAGACAATCAAGACAATGAGACGGGGGAGGAACTAAAACTATGCACAAAGTACAGGACACAACTAACTACCAAAGTAAAACAGGAACTAACTCAGAGGATAACTACTAAACACAGAGACAACTGTACTGAGTAAAAGAAACATGGAAGATACTAAGCACAAATAACAAACTCCATAAACATGTACTATAACTCAAATACAACAAGAACTAAAAGGTTTAAAGAACAAAAGTACAAAAGTTCAAAACCTCAAGTGAATAAAGACAAACAAATTAAAATCACAGACTCACAATAAAACCAAAGAGAAAACACCTGAAGATGAATAAGAGCTCAAAACTCCAAATAACAGACACTAAAACATGGCACACAGGGACACAGGTGAGGGTAAGTAATACAAAATGCAAGGAACCAAACATAAATAACCCTAACTAGCTGTCAAATTAAACAAGGACAAAATTCAAACTCAAAACCTGTAGCAAGAACCATGATTTCCAACTGAACCTAAAATAAAGCCACACAAGAATCTCAGCCTCAGAACATAAGAATCAGAATCTAAATGTAAGAAAACCAAGACAAAATCCCAAACTCAGAATTTAACTAGGAAACTACCCCC
>VUQS01033740.1:0-16992 GCA_015108495.1 Heterochromis multidens
TGGTGGGAGTCAAAGAGTAGGTACTGATCTGTGTGTGTGGGCTTCCGGTACACTTCAATGTTGAGGCTCCCATCCCTCTCCATGCCCACCGCACAGGTGGCCATGCCTGTGCGGTGTGGGTTAATGACCACCTCCCGAGAGACAGCCCCCACTAGGGGTTTAAATACCTGGGACTCTCCACCTTTTGGTTTTAGAACTGAAGAAGCCTTTTGGATGAAAGGTGAAACGTCTTCAAACAACTTAAAGAAGTCCAGTTGCCTGCTTTCAAAATCTTAGACTACCATGTCCTGGATGACTGAGAACCTACACACTCAAACACTTCACTGCTTCACCTCTCCTCCAAGTTTCCTGAATTTGAGTTTTTGTACAATCCAGCTGAAAAAGATAAAAAGACGAAAACAGACAGACAACGGCAGGAAATATTCCCACTCTGCCTAAGCTCTTGCCTTGGCACATGAACTAACCAGACTTCATTAGTAAATATGCATCAGTGATCTTTCAAAGGTTGACTTGATCAGTAACCAGTAAAGGGAACCAGTTGTCTGCATACAGAGTTCTATATATTTATCCCATAATCTAAAAAAATATCAAAAGTTGTTTTCATGTCATATCTTGTTTTCTAGAGAAAATGTCTGCCTGTTTGTTTGTTTTTTTAAATAAAACATGCACCATGAGTTAAGTGAACATCTGAATGCATACTAGTGTAAAAACAATTTTTCCAAAATTGACAATGACCCAGTTCAAAAAGTAAATTAATTTCAGTACGAGACAGCTGGTGAAGACGTTACAACATTAAAGCCATCAAGTAGCAATGTGGGAACATCAAGATGATCTAAAAAGTAAACATGGTCCATTTTGTTCTATTCTGTAAGCTCTCTGAAACATTGCAGTCTTATTCTCATGAGGGGAATATCCATGTAAGGGTTGGAGTGTCCACCTGAAGATGAGCCTTGCCCAGTCTGAGCAATCATTTGTCGATCTGATGAAAACTATTAAAAAAAATGTCCATCATAACATTTATTTGTTCACATTTTGTTTGTTTGCTTGTTTCATGTAATTATGTTATTTGTTATTGTTAATCAAGAAAGGCACTGCTTTTCTTTGGCAGATTATGAAAATGTGAGTGTACTTAGTACTTACTTCTTAATATTAAATCACTAAACTTTATAGTGTGGTGCAGACATGCAGAACTGCAAGCCTGTTTGTAAATAGCTGCTCTCTGCAATCCAATTTAAACTGGCTGATTCTTTTTGCACCTTCTTTTCTCTGGTTGTGTTAGTATGGTCACGTATACAGTGATTTTGACATGGCCCCCTCATGCCTCTTGAGCAAGCTTCCTTGCACACCTGTTTTATACCTTCCAAGGACTTGAAAAGAACTATTGCCACCATTCACTTTTCAAACAAATTTTGACATGAAGGGACATCTTTTTTTAGACCTTTTCTCAGCAACAAAACCTTCAGGTTGCTGAGACATGTGGAAAGGTTTTTTTTTTTTGTAGGAATCAATAAGAAGTAAAGACACAGTGAAGATGCTTATAGCAATGCTACTTTGAATGTTCCCTTTTGAATGAAGAGGTGTATTTGTATACAATGTTCGCAGGATATTTAATTAATGGGAAACTGAGAAAAATGTAATCCATTGTGAACAAGTAGTATGATGGATCTTGATAAGCACTAAAGGATGAGCAAGTAATATGACCTCATTGGAAAAGAACAGGATTTGTGATACCCTGGAGTGATTACATGAGAGGAAAAAAAACACCTCTAAACATCCTATAAGAGGGCTGGTAAAGTTACAGTGGAGAATACCTCACCCATGGGGCGACACTGTCATCATTTTTTGATCCTGTCACGTCTGATAGGATGAAATCACTCAGAAAAACTGACATCTTATACATAGACTTCAATTCAATTAAATTGTATTTATATGGCGCTAAATCACAACAACAGTCCCTACAATAATAGAGAGAAAACCCCAACAATCAGACAACCCCCTGTGAGCAAGCACTTGGCAACAGTTGGAAGGCAAAACTCCCTTTTAAGGAGCTTTTAGGGGAGGGGGACAGGATTCAATTCAATTTCAGTTCAATTCACATTTATTTATATAGCGCCTCTGGGCGCTTTATATTGTAAGGTAAATAGCCTACAATAATAATAATAACTTCAATATGAAAAATACATATGATATAATCAATGTAACATAATCAATATTAAACATTACTGTAAGCCATTTTTAAACCTTACAGTCAGTCAAACATTATATTACTTGCATTAGTATGAATATTTTATTACTGTATACACCTGATGATACAATGCTTTTTAGGCTGCTTTATTTTGAATGTATAATATTTGTTAATTTCTTTCTCTGTGTATTTGATGTCTTCTAAGCTTGATTGACCAGCTTTACAGTGGGGTTTCTTGTTGCAATTCAAACTATTCAATCAGTAGTTCCTAATTTGTTTTACTCTCATCTGTGGTTATGGACAACTTATTTACTTTTTCCTGTACAATATCACGGTTAAACAGATAAAAGAACTCAGTTTGTGCTGTCTGTACTGTTGATTCATGCTTCAGAGGGATTAAAAATGTACCAGCTGTATCAACCCATACAAATACCCCTTGCTTTTTCTGAGTTTGTACATTTTATGGTGTTTTACACAGTTGGGTAGCTATAGTTGTTTATCAGATTAATGTAAGTTTCCATGTTTTCTTCAAATGACAACTCATTAAATCAAAGCACCTCATGTGATGAAAAGGTACAGTTTTGTGCCAGACTTTGCATCAGGTGTTTAGTATAGTAATAGTAAAACATGATGTATGCCATAAAGTGTGGTTATTTTTGTTCGACTTAGCATGTTCATATTTTACCCGAGGCATCAGAGGATACTTTTGCTCTCATAGCAGTTTCTCTATGTTCTGGTAGTGTCAGTGCCCATGATAATGCAGGTGAAGATTTTTCACGTCCTCACAAATCAGATTAGCGGAAGACTTCATGTTGTTTATGTCTGACCTGTTTACTCCGTAACCCTTCACGTCTGGCAAGTTTGCTCTGGAACCTTTTAATCTCTCCGGATTGACAGTTCGCTTGAGGGAAAGGCTGAGATTTACCAAAGCTGGTATAATGGTTTAATCTGGTGTATCAGTGCGTTCCTCAAGTCCACTTCCTTCACAGGCCAACATTAGTTAAGAACTCCATGTAGGGCAAGGACTTCACGTGAGGAGGTGGATGGATCCTGGATCTAAAGATATCTGAATATGTCATATTCAAGGAACGCTGATTTTTCCCCCATGATTGTATGCCATGTATTGTGATTTGTTTAAATTTCGACCCCTGACAGTTGTCATTTAATTTCTGCACTATTATTTTGTAAAACTTTCAGTACTCTCAAAGTTCTTTCTCTTCAAAATTTGTTCATACTTTTGAATAAGCAACATGGTCTCCACATGCTGTTAGGTAAACTACTTGAGCTTTAAAACCTTTCTTGCTGAGCAGTAAGTTGAAAATCTCTGTTTTGAACTTCAGAGTCAGAGTTAGAGGAACCATTGTTAGAAATGATTTTGGTTTCAGCTGTCATTATCAAATAGTCATGTTGAGTAAAGTTACATCCCAGGTGGAAAATGATGATGAGGCCGTTTTTGACTCCTGACTCACAGAATTAATGCCTAATTCAATCAAGTACTTTTGATACTTCTGGCACATACAAATGTTTGTAAGGTCCTGTACGTTACACCAAATAACACCACTGAAAACTGTCATAGTTATCAAACAATCACTACACTAGTGGTTATAAAATGCACAGACACAAAAGCTTGAAATATGCTTGATATTTTTATATACATTTGAAAAAAGACAAGTAATATAATGATTCATTTGCTTTATGTATATTTTTTTGCTTTTTCATTTGCCAGAGAAAGCTATATTTACTAAAAAAAAAAAGAAACAATAAATATTTACTGTACAAATCAAAATATTTCTCATTTTTTTCCCAAAATGGAGAACATGGACATTTATGCAGGAGCCACAGAGGAGACCTCTGTCTTTGATGTGGAGACTTCAGAGCCATCATCCACTTGTTTCCCAAAGAGCTGCATGATGCATGAGCGGAACTGATTGGGAAGGAATGAAAAAAAAAAAGCATGTTAAAAAGTGAAACACATTTGATATGGTAAGTTTGCCAATGTGGTAATATTGTACGCACCTGTCGGTTCATGAAGACATAGATGATTGGGTTGTAGATAGTAGCGCTCTTGGCAAAGTATGCGGGCATGGCAGCAGCCAGAGGGTGGAAGGCATATCCAGGGTTGGCTGCGGCAAAGCAGGCAAAGAAGGTGTAAGGTCCCCAGCAGACAATATAAGCCACGATCATGACAACGACCATCCTGGAGACTTCTCTCTCAGCCTTCTGGGTTGACTCTGACTCCTTCTGCTGCATGGCAACCTGTGGTCAACAAATCAAGAGTGTGAGATTTAATCTTTCTAATCTCACAACTTTGAACTACTACTAAACTATAAAACTCAAATTAAGGTAGCTTACAGAGCGGATGGCCAGCCACACAGCAAGGTAGCACAGGATGATAATAGCCAGGGGGATAATACAGCAAGTAATCATGAGAACAATCATGAAGGACTGTACTCCAGGGTCTTCACTTCCACTGAATACATCAGGTCCACAGGAAGTTTTCAGTCCATGAGGCCAGTACCTAATACAAGAAAATGTTTAGTCTCAAGTTTATGTTTCTTTGCATGTGTCAGTGACAAGTAAAAGAAGCGGCAGACTAGTGTACCTGCTCCATCCAAAGATGGGAGGAGCACACCACGCTGCTGACCAGACCCAGGAGAAGACGATTCCACCTGTGGCCCATTTGGCATCAAATTTGACATTTCCAAAAGGTTTGCACACAACTATCCATCTTTCCCAGGAGATAATTGTCAGGGACCAAAGAGCAGTAATACCTGTGTAAAGAAGCAGGATACTCAGTAAGTTTATTTAGCTTGCAACCTTGTACAGAATCCTATCTTTACAAACCACTTTTACATTTCATATTTAAAAAAAAAACTGTGACCACTTACCACAAACTGAGACAACATAGCCCTCAAAGATACACATTGGGTGTCCTAGAATGAAGTAGCCAAAAAACTGGTTGCATACACTGATGGTGCTGGCAAACACTGTCTCTCCCAGATCAGCAATTGCTAGATTGACCAAGATCCAGTTTAGAGGGTGACGCAGTTTCTTGAACTTCGCCGTGGCCACTAAGACAAGACCGTTGGTGAAGACTGATAGGGCCACCACAACAAACATCCAGACTGTTGCAAGATTGTAAACCCATCGAGGTGCAATGTGGTAATTGGGACCCTCAAAGGGATCTAGAAAAAAAAGGAAAACAAAACAACCATTTGTAAATTCTTACAATTTAGAACTCTGTGTGGTTCTACAGTCTCTCTACAGTACACCTAATGTGGTCCTAACAGTTTACATGTCTTTGCATATGTCTCAGGCAGTAGATCAAAGTTGGTGCCACATTGTTGTGGGTTGCAGAATCACTAAGGTAAAAGGACTGTTTATGTGCAGATCATTTACCATTTGGATATACAACAGTCCAAACTGCATTATTGCATTTAAATCAGATTAAAGTTAAAATATGTATGTTTATGTGAAAAGAGGTTCTTGGGATTTCTTGCTTGAAAAGCCAGATCTTTGTTACTGAGCTGAATATATATGGAGTATGGTTGTCACCAAACTCACCAAGTTATTCTTAAAAATTGATACTGTCTCTATTTAATATAGTTACTAGACATAATTATTTCAAGCCTATAAATCTCAGCCACACCGATTTTAAATCAGGATCTAACAAGTCAGCTTTACGGTTCTTTTGTTACAAACTTTGTTACAATGCAGATCAAATCATGAAACAAAATAATACTATAATACTGTACCTCTGGTGTTATTGCTGTTTGTGTATACAAAGGCTGCTCCCCTTGTTGTATCGTCATGGTACCGCCTGGCAGCAAAACTCTGTTTTCCCCACTCTTCTGCCATTCTGATCTTAGAAGGAGGTCCTCAGCTGTTAGCCTTTCTTGTCACTTGCTACCTCCTTGGTTGGTTGGTGATACACATCTGACTTTTGCTTTTATACCTATGCTTCACAAACCTCTGATTGGATTAGGTCACAATCAAATTATAGCTGTGGTGTGCCTCTTGGCAGTGCCACACTGTGGCAAAGCAATAACCCTGAACTGTAATTAAAACTATCAACTAATGAGGTTAAGACAAAATGCTAGAATAATCTTGTTTGAAAGTGGATTTCCGTCCACCGACTTCAGATGAGGATTAGTTTTGAGATCTTTGACCAAGTAAATGTCAATTTTGTGTCCCTATTTTTCCTCACTGAGTTCTCTAGTAGCTCAAATTGTCTTTAACTGTGTAGAAGTGAGACGTAAAAAAGGAACACTGCATATATCTATCAAATCACAATTTAAGCTTCAAAGCAAATGTTTATTTTCTTATACTTTTTAATACAGAAAGGAGTAAACGCTAGAGTCTTTGCATCTATTACATGATAATAATTAATATTTATGGTACTATGGTCTTGGTAGGTATATGTGTCAACCCTAATTTACATGGCACTCTTAAAGCAGCTTTAGTGGAGAAGTGGAGATCCACAGTCCTATAATAGTGCAGGTTTCAGTTGTTGACCTGTGAGGGAAGTAAGACACCTTTAATCCCTCCGGAAAGAGGGTTCATCGGATTCTTTGACAGTCCTTTGACCCTAAACACACGTCATAGTCCTTATGGCAAGAGGAAAGCAAAGGGAGGAACAAAGGGAGATTTATGAGCACGTACAAAACTCAAAGGAATAAAAGCCTCATGAAACTGGTTGCTTGTATGGGTCTTTTCAGGTTAATTAGTAACATAAATTATAAATAACCTAAACAATGAACATTTAAAAAGAACAAAAGAATTCAAGATAAGCCAGTTCAGGGTAGCTCTGTGAGGGTGGCTGTAGAAGACTTCATTTGGTTATGGGAAAAACCTAATAGTCAAAGCTTATTAATATAAAGTTGTTAGCAATTTTATGGTATGAGACTGCACAAGAATATTTTTCATATTCTTTCATGAGTTGCAAATTCCATCTTGTTTGCATATTTTTTGGAAAATAGCACTGAATGACAGCTATCTGTCTAAAACCCCTCAGTTCCACATCCCAGCAGGATAGTGCAGGATTTGTTTGTGGATGTGAAAGCAGGGCAGTTTCTCTTGGCACTCACAGTAAACACTGCTGTTCATTAAATCCAACATCACATGTTGGCAACTATGTGTAATGCAAATAAATCAAAAATAAAAACACATAAAAACCTCTTTTTTTCATGAAAGACAGCTTCTAAAAAGCATATGCTGCTAATTTCTGCTGAAGATGACTTTTGCTTATACATGGAACAAGTAAGAAAAAAAGAAAGAAAAAAAAATAGCTTGTGGAAACAGACCCCAAAGGACAAAAAACTGTCAACTTAAATCACAGTGACGCACTGACTTTTCTCATCTCACTCCTATTAGGTGGGATCCTATATGATTTTACTGGAGACTTCTCACAGATCATGATGGGCAACAAAGCAATCTTATCCATCATGACCCCATATAAAGAAGCACTGGAGGAGCTGTGCAAGCCTTTGGAGAACCTGATTCATCTGTGGCCATTCAATGAATATTCAAACTGTTCCCACCACCACAACTATGACCCCAGTGAAAACCGGTACCAGAGATTTCTTAACAGAAACTATTATTATGATTACTATGATTTTTATTAATTTTAAAAATTTTTTTATGACGAATGAGATAAGTCTACGATCAAGAGAGGGCTTAATGAATGTAGATACAGAGGGTTTTCCTCAAGATGAAAATTTCAAGTTAACAACAGAAACAACAGAAAAACAATGGAACTGAGACGCTGGTGTTTATTGATGATTTGACTGCTGAATCAAATGCTGATGTGGCAGTGCCTCACTGTATACATGACAGTAGATGAACAGATAATGACAAACAACACATACAGCAAAACAAACATGGGCTTCTTCAGGCAGATGCTCTTAAATGACTGAGTCACTTCCCTCACCTCAGCCCAACTGAGCTTTTCACTTACTGAAGACAAAAGTAAGGGTGTAAAACCCCAACGAAGCAGCAACAGAAGACAACACAGCATTTAGTGATGTCCCTGAGTTAGCAATTAACTAAATATATTTTAAAAAGTTTGAGTCAAAGGTGAAAATCTACACTTAAGCGTTAACATCCTAGCTAATGGACCAATAGATAAAGCTTCCAGATAATAAATCTATAAAAACACTGTGTGATGCTAACAAAGGAGTAAATGACTCAGTCTGGGATGTGATATATCAGATTCAAAGTTGCTATTTTCTGTGAATTATTAATAAAGCTGACAATCACACACAGTGCATTTAAAGCCAAATAGAATTTCATTTGCAGTGCCAGCAACACTGTTACGAACCTAAAACAATGATTCCTTAAAGCATATGCTGTTCTGTGGTCCTTCTTCACTCTAACAGGGAGTGTAGTTTACAAAATGTATTCATGTTGTATTCAGTAAGACCTGAAACTCGCAAGTGAGATCATAAACTCATAAAACAGTAAGTGTTTAGAGAGGTCCTAGCAGAGGAAACCAAAGGGCTGTTTTCTCATAGACTTCTTTTTAGCCATTGGAGCAGGTTTAAGGCATTACGAACTGTTTTCACTTTTCAGAGCAACAAGTTATATTAATCTTTTTTATACAGTCTATGATCTAAAATGACTAAAACTGAGCTCTTTTGGCCACACTAAGTTTAATGATTTGAGTGGAGGGAATTCCCTGTCTGATCTAGTGCCACCCAGAGGCCGCAATGTCACAGCCACAGAAAGTGGAACATGTAGCCTACTTACAGAGCAGATTAACTAATGTGATGGCTGTTAAATTTGATTAGGATGTTTTGTTTACGACTGGAAAACCAGCCCAATGCGTAAGTGGCCCACTGGGTATGTTCCTGAAAGTCCGGAATTGCCGCATTGACTGAGGAGGATATATCAGCATTAACTATTCCAAAACACAATATAGGCAACCTGTGCCTGTGCGTAGTAGGTAACTAGTTCATTTCTGATGATTAAATCTCCATGTTTAGCATATGTGTTTGTGTTTATGAATTCTTTAACTATTTACTTTTATTCCAGAGCCTGTTGTGCACTGAGTGGGGCTCATTGTACTGCACTAGAGAGTAGTGTAACTCAGCTCTTTGGCTGTAAATCAAAAAGTAGCTGTCAGGTTTTCAAATATCTTATTTTGAAAGAAATCCCTCATCTTCAAAGCACTGTGGTGACCATCAACTGAGGATTTATTGTGGGTCTTTTATTGGCTGCAACCATTGTAAGATTATGTAGTAGCACTGCACCAGTGTTCCTTGCTGAATATCTTGCAGGGCAGCAGCTATGTTGCTCCACTTTCTCTTGTCTTAGCCGTGAATCTCTAACCTATTTGACATAGTGAAATGTGAGCAAAGATTTCTCATCTCCAAGCAGACCAAAGCAGATTATACGGACAACTCAGGTTCCTCCACAAAACAGATTAACACAGAGTAATTACTTTTGGCATGCTCACTCCGTAACACTTTAATCTCTCCGGAACAGCGGTTCATTTCAGGAGAAAGCTAAGGGTCATCAAAGCTGCTATAGTGGTTTATGTTAATCCTTAACTCTGCACTTTTGTTGAGTCCACTTCTTGCACAGGTAGCTGACTCGCAGATTTGATAAGAACTCTTCCTCGGACAAGGACTTTACACCAGGAAAAGAATGGACCCTCAAACTGGAGGAAGTTGTAAATTTTCTTTTATTCTCCACTTTTGCATTTCCAACTATGTCTCTCTTCATGCTAGTACTTGCCAAAATTTTCACTTTAGTTTAGGAAGCAACAGTGGGTTAAACAAAGACATTTTTGATATGTTAACTAGGACGTTAACTAGGAAGGTGTATTGTGCTTTTCAGTGTCTTAATGTAAATTTATATAGCACCTGAGAGGTATAGGTGATGCTAGATACAGGTTTTTTTTGTTTGTTTTTTTTACTTTGGCTGCTATTTCCATGTGATGAAGTAATGTTTCGAGGGTAGGTCTGGAATTCCGCTAGTTCTGAACTATTCATGTTTGTCAAAAGTTCACTACTAGCAGAACTCAGATCTGCTCCCGACTATCGACGGTTATCTCCATGACCATCGACACTAGGGGTGAAGGTCTGGTTTATTCATTCACTGTCCTGAATGATTTGCAGTCATTAACTTGCAGTGACTGGTAATGACTGCAAATTACTGCACTGGTGTGACGTGAACCAGCTCCACCTTTGCTACTCTTTACCCTCTTGTGTTCACTTCTCACCAGATAATCCTCATTTATTTGTAATCTGTCTTTGAGGGGGGTTTGATGACCGAATAGCTCTTGCTTTTACTCCTTTTCTCCTGCTGCACAGATGTCCAAAAAACCAAGAGACCAATTCTAGCAATGTTATTTCATTGTTTGATTGGGCAGACTTTCACTTCTTAGCAACGCCATGACAGCCAGACAACATATAACCTCACATTTGATATTCTTAGTTTTCAATATTATTGTAAGAATGGTGTTTTGTGTCTACACTTCATTTCCGACTAAAACTATGCGAAACTCTGAGGGGTAAAACTGTCAAATCTAGGGAACTGCATGCCTGCAATGTAGTGAGCAACAGGTAAGAATGACTGACAGACTAATTATCTTTTTTTTTATTAGACAGGCATATTAAAATCTTTTCAGATCAAAACAAAATCAAAGCACTGAAACGTTCCACTGATTTCCAAGAGCTCATTCACAGTTGTACAGCTACAGTACACTTCTGCCAGAGAATTTCTAAACAGGAAGAACATCCACTCTCAGAACTTCCTGTTTCACAGGGAGCACTCATGAGGTAGTCCAGAATGAATGAATCCCCATGAAGTTATAGACCTTAAATCTAACTTAAAAAAAAACTTCTTGCAATTTTCATTTCGGTCTTTGACAGAAAGGGCCAAGAGAGTAGATATAATTCCATTTTATGTGGGCTTTCATTTGTAGAAAAACACTAATCTAAGTAATTGTGATGTCAACAAACCACTTTACATCATTCAACAGTTTGATTGCAAGCAAGCAAAAGTATATTTGGCTGCAGCTACCTGGAAGAAATGACCCTTGACCATCACGACCATCTGGAATATACATTTTCTGATATGAACGCGTATACTTTTGTTTTCATTTAATCAGACATTTGTTGTGATTATTGTATGGAAGTGGATACTTTAGATGCAGAGTGTCCTCTCATTATCCTTAACTTCTCAATCAGCATGAATTTGAAGAAATCTACCATTTTATGGGGAAAATTGCTTTCTCTACAAGAAAAACAGTTTTATATTTTCAGTTTACTTTTAAAATAAAACCTAAGATAAAAGTTGGGCATTTATGTCTAAATCATATATATAGCTGTTAAGCTCCATTCATCATAATCATTAAGGACTATCTTGCAAGTACACTCTAGGTGAATTGTAAGCCAATTTTGGTGCAATGAGATTAACAGGCTCTCTGTTAATCTCTATTGAGACTGCTGTGAAAGGTCATTAATTATGACGCTATCTGTAGGACAGATGCTGCTGATCTACACCTTTTACAGCACAGTGGCAAATTAACATTTATATTTCAATTTAACAGGCAAACTGGATGCTTGCCCAGCAGACTCATTAACATTAAACACTTGCTGAAACTGTAATGTGGTTTATGCATTGTGTTTGGATTGCATTCAAGTTGTCCTGCAAATAAATATATATATTTTTCAATTCAATTTTTCAATTTAGCTGTGATTAATACAGGGTTTCAAAATATTAACAGGTACATGGAAGTAAATGTTGCATTCTGAGCATCTGCAATACAACAAATCCATCAGCTGTGAATATGTCAGAAAAGTGGGTTTAATTTGCATCTTTATAAAGTTTTTCTTTTCTCACTTCCATTTCAATGTAAATGTCCACAGGAGTGTGTTTTCCTGCATTTGCCTTCAGTGAATAACTGTGGCTTGCTTACTACGTGTGTGCACGTGTGTGTTCCTGCATCAAGAGTATATCGAGAAAGACTAACATACCGTAGTAAGACTAGAATCATTTCATTTACTTCAATAACACTGATGTGCATTTGTGGATTTTTCTTTCCCTCAAGTTTATCCCACTGATCCCATGAGCCTAGCTATCTGATGAGCAGATCCAGGAGCAGTGACTGTTTCTAAAGCAAATATAAGCAGCAACATTGTGCCCAGTTTATTGATTTTCTTTTACACTAAATCAGGGAGCTATATACATTACAAATGTAAGCAAATATATATTTGGGTCTTGCTATAGTAACTGCAGTACAACTTATCAAACATATTTACAGATATTTCTATCATACTCCAAGTATTTCTGAAACCTAATATGGGTTTTGATGACCTCAATCTTATTTTGAAAAGAAAAAAAAAAGATTTTAATACAAAATATAACTCTAAAAAAGTATGCTTTTGTCTCATCTCCATTGTTATGTGCAGTGAATAGACTTTTAAAGACACAAATAGTGGCTTCGTCAATGAAATAATTTATTTGTTGCATTTTTTTTTACATTTTTTTTCTAAATAAAACTATGTATTTTTAAGAATAGCAAAAATACATTTTGTAATATTATTAACAATTCTGTGCTATGTCCATATGTGAGCCATCCAAATTAGGCATGAGCAACCTACGCAGGTCCGACTTTAGAGACTTCAGTGGTTGATTGACTTGTTGATGACTCTTCATCGTCGCCTCCACTCATCCCCAGCATCTTCCTTAAACATGAGCGGAACTGAAAAAGAACAAAGATGAACGCTTTGTTTACTTCCTATTATTCTGTGCCATATTTCTTGTAAAAATGCATCTTAGCCATCAAATTGAAATGCCTCAGTCGACATGGAGGAGAATGACAGACCACCACTCAGGCTTAACTGTCTATCAGATTTTCTCTCTGAGAATGGGTCAAGCCTTTTGTATTGTCTGACAGCCACCATTAGAGGGCGTCAGTGGCTGTCTTAGTCAAAAGTTTAAATAAAAATCTGTTGTTCCATGTTTGTTACTCTGTTTAAACTAAGTACAACTTCAGTTCAGTCAAATGGATGCAAAGTTAATCTCCTGCCTGCAAAAAGCTTTTATTTCATACTGAGCTGCCAGTGAATTTACCTGCTTATTGAGGAGGATGTAGATGACAGGGTTGTAGACTGTGGAAGCCTTTGAGAAACAGGAGGGTATGGTGGCCAGTCTCAGGTCAAATGGCTGCCCACGGTTACCGACAACCCAAAAAGCAAAGGAGGCATATGGCATCCAGCACACCAGGAAGCCCAGCACCATGATCACCACCATCCTGGTCACTTCCTTCTCTGCTTTCTGGGTGGAGGCAGACTCAGCTTGGGCCTTCACTGCCTTTTGAGATAGAGCAGTTTTCAGAATCAGCATTAGACTGGCAAATTGTAAGTATGAAAATATTTTTTCCTTCATTCCCACCCCTTTCCAGATTTCTTTTGCTTTCTAGTATTTCTCTGTAATAGACAACTGATAAACACCACCACACAAAACAAGTTGCACGCAATCAACCTAAACCCAGTATATAACAATAGGTAACCCATGTCATATTGCTTACTGATTTCAGCATGAACAGTAGCTGTGAGTAGCAGAAGACGATGGTGGAGAAAGGGACAGCTAAGCAGAAGCAGAAAAGGAACATCACATAGGTTTCATTGTTAAACTTGTTGCCTGTTGTGTACCAGTCTGGGGCGCAGGAACATTGCATGCCCTCTGGGATATATCTAGAGAGAGAAAAAAGGAATTGCTACTATAGTATATGTATACATTATGTAATGTAGGTATCTGATATGTTAATCATTAGCTTTAGAAATAAGGGAAACATTAACAGCAAGATTAGAGGATATGAATTATTAAGCGCTCAGTCCATATGTACTCACCTGCTCCATCCAACCAGAGGAGGAATGGCAGCACTCAAACCACAGACCCAAGTCAATCCACAGCATGCTAAAGCATGGCTGGATTTGAAGGCAAAGCTCCCAAGTGGCTTGCACACAACCAGCCATCTCTCAAATGCTATCACAGCAAGAGACCACAGGCTAACCATGCCTGCAACAAGACAAAAAAAAAGATAATAATGATAATTATATTAAATGTTTTGTCCGACAGCAGCTGCTTTTTTATATATACTGATTCACATATACACATAACCGGCAACTTCTTTAATGACAAAAGTCTCTTGTCATGTATTATTTGAAAAAAGTTTCAGTGTTTAACATGTTATGAATATATAATTTGCGTAAGCCTTAACATGAAGAAAATAAGAAGGTAAATGTTATAGAAACCTTGTGGTCAGCTTTATAACGTACTATAAGGTAAGCAACTTTTTGTGCAAGATGAGGCAATGATGTCAGGACCTGTACACTTTTCCCATTAAAGTAACATATGACTAATAGCCATTCTTATTTTTGATTGCTCCATTTTCCTAAAAATAAGGAAACAATAAGTATTTGTTGACTCATTGGAAGAACACAAATAACTAGCTGCATTATTAAAATCCAGATTTTAAAAAAGGAAAAAAAGCAATTCCTTTTCAGAGTGTTTTGTTTACAAAAATTGACATAAGTCAAATCTCCAACACCTAAATAATTTTAATTCTAGGGTAATAATTTGAAATGTAACCCATGTTTTTACTTAGCAGAATTTCTAATCATGCTCCTTACCACCAATAGTTGCTGTAAATCCTTCAATCTTGCATCCAATTGTACCAAGGTACATGTATCTAAAGGCAAAGCAGATGAAGCAGGTGAAAGAGCCCACAGAGGAGACGAGGAGGTTTGCCACAGCCAAGTTCACCAGGATGTAGTTCAGATGAGATCGGAGCTTCTTGTATTGAACAGTACATGCGATAGTAAGGACATTGATAGCTGTGCCTGCCACCCACAAGACGAACATAAACGCTGACATGGAATAAAAGACCAGTGGGGTTCCTAAATGGTCCTGGGGAACCAGGTATGGGCTGAGGGCTGTGATATTGTCGGTGTCCAGAGGGATGGGGATCCAGAAGTCGTCTGGGAACTCTATAGGACGATTTCCTCTCATTTTCTCAGATAGTGTGTCCAATAAAAATCTAAAGCACTGTTTATAAAGATATTAAATGAAACCACTTTAAAAGATTGCAAATAAATGGCATCTAATTTTAAATAGTACTGAGAGAGTTCATGTTTTCTTCCATCTTATATCTCAGATGTGCTTCTGTCTGATGGGGAGAACACTGCATTTATAGAAACTTTGATCATTACTAGGGCTCAACATAATTGGCTCAAGGACAGGATTTAAAGCTTTCCTTGCATTCTTATAACAACACACCCTACCTATGAGCTAATACACAGATTACTATCGCATTACCAGACTTGGCAAGAATCATCTCATTAAATACTAGTGTAAGAGCAGTGTGTTTGTGAACCATATAATCTGATCTACAGTGACTCCCAGGAGGTCAGTTGCATGCATCTCACCCTCAGTAATCTTGGTTGTGCTGCTTTATCTTTATTTTTCACCAAGAAGCAGCCGTAAGTCTTCCTGAAAAGCATTCTGGTCTAATTTGAAAAACTGAAAAAAAAAGAAAGAGAAAAACACTGTTTGTTCTTCACCTATCTTGCCACTCATCAGATCTACTTTAAACTTGATGGTATATTGCTAGGGAACAAAGTAAGTGTAGTGCCAAATCTGAGGTCCTTTGAATGAGTAGTGATCTCATTTTTGGGGTCTTCCCTCGATTGCTTGGCACACCTGCAAAGGATCTCACACTCCCCTGTGACCTCTTAATTATGGTAAATGGACTGGGTCTTATATGGTGCCTTTCTACTTTACTTGAACTTTGGATACTTCAGCCAGGGATTGAACCATCCAACCTTCCTGCTCTACCTCCTGAGCTACAGCTACTGCTTCAGACAGCATAGTTTATAAACCTCCACTGCAGCGAACACTGCACAAGACAAGATATTAAACCACTGACAGGTGAAGTTTATAACACTGATAATCCTGTTACCGTGCCATGAACTGGGAAGCCTTGGATCTCTGTATTTATGTGGATGTTACTTTGAGATGTACCACCACCTTTGGTTGTTCCCAGGCAAGCAGAGCCCTTCCCCCCAGCGCAGTGCAAAGGCCCCGCTGGCAGCAGTCTGACCTAGCAGGACAATGTCCAGGAGTAGGCTGCATCACGAAAACATCTTAGGGATGGCTTGAGCTACAAGACAAAAAGTCCAAGCCACTGACCTGGCATCCAGATTCCTCAGATCTTAATCCGATGAAGCATCTGCCTCCACAGAAGCCTCAGTCCACAGGAAGAAAGAATCCACACTACAGGTCCTGTACCTACCCCTATGGGTCAGAGCTGTCTTGGCATCCATCCATCCATCCAGTTGTTTAAATCATTTTCACACTAGGGGTGGGAAATTCATTTTCCCAAGGGGCCATATGAGAAACCGAGGCTGTTGTGGAAGGCCACACCAATAAGCTGAATTCAATTCTACTCACTATTAATTTTACCTCTTTATAAACTCCAATCCAATCCAACTTTATTTATAGAGCACTTTTTGGTTGACCAAAGTGATTTCCAGTTAAAAACAGTGATAAAATTCAAAGACCATACATTAAAGGAGAAACAAATAACAATAAAAAAATAACCAGTAAAACATAGAAAGCTAGAAATAAAATAGACAATAAATAAAACTAACAAAAATAAAAAAAGATTAAAAGTGACTAGAAGCTCCTCCGTGAATCGCTACCTTATCGTGGTGGAGGGGTTTGTGCGTCCCAGGGATCCCAGGGGCTATGTTGTCGGGGGGCTTTTGCCCCCTGGTAGGGTCTCCCATGGCAAA
>VUQS01033743.1:0-16199 GCA_015108495.1 Heterochromis multidens
GTGACTTATACATTGGGGAAACCAAACAACCTTTGGCCAAGCGGATGGCACAACACAGAAGAGCTACCTCGTCAGGCCAGGACTCCGCAGTCTATTCACACCTACAGGCCAGTGGCCACTCTTTCAGTGATGAGGACGTACACATCCTGGACAGGGAGGAACGCTGGTTTGAACGGGGAGTGAAGGAGGCCATTTACGTGAAAAGGGAAAGACCATCTCTGAACCGAGGAGGGGGCCTAAGGGTACATCTGTCACCATCTTACAATGCTATGATTGCAGCCATTCCCCAATCTCTGTGAATGGTACTCATGGCCATTGATCAATGGTCATGACAATTTGCATACTAATGATCATGAAACTGACCTCATGGCCCATTGTTAGTCAATGGTGCTGGTTTCGGTCATTATGCAAATGTACTGTTTATAAGGTTGGGGAAGCCTGCAGTCAGCCGAGACTGAAGAAGTCACCAGAGGTGACAAAACGTTTCTCCCACTAAAAAACGCTACGTCCAGATGAAGAGATTCAGCTTTTTGGGAAAATGTAAAAATGTTTTGTGCACAGTAAGCAGTGACTGCTACAGCAGTTCTTATTTCTTGTGGATGAACAGAAATCTGATTTGTAATGGGTAAAACAGGTTACATGTTAAAATATCACCCACTTCTGCATTCCCTAATGTTGTCTTTGAAAAGGTAACCTTTCCAACAAAAAGCCCTTTGAATATGAAATGAGTAATGTGTAACTGCTGGATAAAAATTGCTTGAATTGCTTGTATTTATTCAAAGTAATGAACACAACCAATATCAATATAAATCTTATAAAGACTGCTGAATAAGAAATGTGTTATTTGCAAAATGTATTCATTATAACTCGTGCAGCCCAAGGTGCTTAATGTAGCACCCATGATGGCAAAAGCTTAGCATGGCCTAGGACACGATTTCAGCATTTATTGTGTCATTAAAATTTACTTGCTGGGGGCAAGGTCACTCCTTTTTAAAAATTATTCTGGAGAGGTCATGAAAAAATAGTTAGGGTCATTATAATTTAATCAGGTCTCCATTCCCACATGTATTGCAAAAGTTTTATGAACAACCCCATGCTATCAAATGTGCTATATATCACAAATAGCCTGTGGAAATATGACGCTGTGATGTACCTTCAAAACACACACTGATAAGCCAAATTTTTAAAACCACTGACAGGTGGGTAAAGGTGAATAGCACTGATTATCTTATTACAGTGGTACATTCTAGTGTGTGGGTTGTATTAGGCAGCAAGTTGATTTGTTGGAAGGTAGAAAAGTGAGCAAAAATGTTGTTTTATCATGGCTAGAGAACTGGGTCAGAGCAATCCAAAACCGATTAGTACCTACCAAAAGTAGTCCAAAGAAGCACGAATGGTGAACTGGTGAAATGACAATGGGCACCCAAGGCTCAGTTATGCAGCTGAAGAGCACAGGCTGGCGCCTGTGGTCCAATTTCTGAAATCCTTAATGTTGGCAATGGTATAAAGGTGGCAGAACAAACATACCATTGGAGGATCCTGCACATGGGGCTACATAGCCAGAGTGCCCTGGCTGACCACTGACCACTGCCGAAAATATCTACACGAGTGTCAGAACTGGAGCATGGAGCAATGAAAGAATGTGTCTGGTGCAATAAATCATGTTTTCTTCTTCATGTGCATCATTTACCTCAGAAAGAAGCAGGATGCACAATGGAAAAAGACAAACTTGCGGAAAAGTATGAGACCTGCAATATTCTGTTGGGAAACCTATCCATTCATCTGGATATTACATTGAGACACAAAGCACCTACCTAAACACAGATTATACACAGCCATTTATGGCAACAGTATTCCCTGATGACTGTGGTCATGGTAATGCGCTGTGCTACACTGCAAAACAGTCTGAGGAACTTGACAAAGAGATCAAAATGTTGATGGCCTTTGATTTTTTCAGAAGTTAATGCAGAAAATCAGATTGACCACCTGCATGAAGTACTAGGAAAAAAAAAACAACTTAGAGGACTTAAAGGATCTGCTGACAGTGTCTTGGTGCTTTATAACACAAAACACTTAGGGCACAAATAGATAATCTTAATAGTTACACTTGACATGTCAACTATTTCAGTATTTGTATAGGAATATTTAAATGAATATGAAAATTTAACTATCATAAAGAAGAGTACATGCTATGTCTTGATATATAGCCCACAATCAGTTACAGGCAAATATTATGCTATGTTAATAATAATAATATTTTGTGCTATTCTATAGGACACCACAAAAAATCATGCAGTATCATATGTTAATCACTGTTAAAAATGATGTGCAAGTGATGCTTTACTTTTGTAGTCTTGTTGCTCAATCTAATTGGGTGAAATAATCTCACTGCAGATCCAGGGCATAATAAGATTAAACATTACCACCAGAAGTGGACTTTTCCAGACTATCAGATTTACACTCCAGTCCCATGCGACCTGTTTATTTTCAATTAGGTTCTGAAAATGAAAAATGTTCTGGCAGAGTGTGGGGGTGGAACAACACCTCTCTGAAAGTCTGCCATGGCCTGCTGCTCATGTTCACACTCATTCTCTGTGGGAACTCCCACTTCCCAAATACAAGCGCACACACCGACTACATGTTCTGGATCTGTATTTCTTTTTTTGAAAGACAGCAGTGAGTTATGTACAGTCTATAAGCATACAGAAATAAATAGCATACACTTCAGTTGAGCTTGAGTTGATATAGCTGATGTTGATGAGAGGCTAAAGTTGAGTGTCATGAATATTTAACACTCAAATAAAAAAACTTTGAATCTGGCAAACAACAACGATGCCTACAACCAAGTTAAATGTCTTGACATTTGCTGCCAGAACCATAACATTAGCAGTAAAGAAATGTACTTAAATAAATAAATGAATTAGTATCATCAACTTGACAATGTTTGCCATATCGCACAAAGTTAAACTGACATGACATCTGTGCTGTTTGAACAAGAAAAAAAAAAAAGGAAAAAAAAAAAACTTGCATCCTTAATCATTCCATAGTTTTGCTCCTCTTGCTTTGGGCATGGACAAATTAACCACTTAACTGACTTCATATATAACTGGAAATATTAGCAATATAAGCTAAGTTTAAGAAATCTGAATGTGGTTGCTGAAAATGTGAAAGGGTCAAAGCTTACTACATTGTATGTATAACTGACTGAATCTCCATTTCTGACATGTGGTCTAGCTTTTAAAGGCTTTAATGTCACAGCAGGTTACTGGTTACAAAGAAAAATTGTCCACTAAGCATTTACGAAAGCTTAGTGGCCATTTGCTGCAGCACAGTTTAGTTCTCATTGTTAAATGACTCACATCAGAAATATCCAACATGACTGCAATAATTGTGTTTACTTAGGAAGAACTGTATCAAGGGAGCTAGGTAGGACTACTTAGAGCTGATTAGTCAACAGTATCTGGTAGTATTCATTACATGTTCTGAAATACCTTGCCTGATCTCATGTTAACATCATGGCTAACTGGTCAGGAAGGTGCAAAACACATGTTATTTCTTCTTCTTTTTTTTTTCTTTTTTTTGGAGCGAGCTTAAATCATTTCAGTTGACATGATTATTGAAACAAACTATTAAACAGGGCTGAATTAATGTGAGCCACTGGGTGTTTCAGATACCCTTTGGCAGCAGAGCAATGAAGTAGTTTCAGTTCAGTTCAGTTTAAATTAAAAGTTTGTTTTGAAGCAAAGGATGAAAATAGTTCATGGGCAGATGGAAAATAACAAGAAAAATAGAAAGAAAAAGAAAACCTGGGTAATGTTAAAAACATCATGGGAAATTGGCTAAAATCAAAACAAACATTAAACACCATTCAGAGGCTGAATTAGCAGAGAACATCAGTCCATTAGGTATGGGTCATTCCTAGTTTTTGGTGCCATTTGAGTCCCCATGACAGAGATGACTGTATTACTTATAAAAGTGGGCCAATACTTATTTTTAAAAGCTTGTCTTATACTATTAACCCCCCTCTACCATAAAAAAAACAATGATATATATCCAAAACGTTTTTATCTTTACAGTTATCAAATCTTTTTTTTACAAGTACCCTAAAATGTCACATCCCCAATCATCTTTGCTCAAGATCAGTTGCTAATATAAGTTGTAAAAAAAAAAAAAAATTGGACCTTTTTCATTACTGTTGCATAGCCTTACTTATAATAGTTGCCATCAGATTTTTTTTCTATTAATAATTGTTTTAATTTAATGGAATGTGAGTGCAAATGATTGCTGTCTCTTTGTGTTAGCCCTGTGACAGACTGGTGATGAGTACCCTATGGCAGCTGGGATAGGCTCCAGCCCCCTGCGACCCTGAATTGGATAAGCGGAAGAAGATGGATGGATGGATGGATGGACATTTTTTAATGCTTAAAGTCTTTGAAATAAGTTGTGTCTCTGAATTCTGAAATGGTTATTATTTTGATTTAATAGATGTTAGAAACTTTTAAACCTTTATAGGATTATAATTTTCTTAAACAGGGTGAATTAAGGATGATTAGGATATGAGGTTGATTATATTATAATGGATTTATTTTCATTGAATGACTGTAAATGAAAATCTTTAATTAATTAATTTATTTATTTGTATTTTTTGCTAAGCCCTAGCCATGAAATCAAAATTGCATGTTCCCATTGGTTTAGTATAGCATGGGGCAGGCTTTCACTGGTGTGATGTCACCCTTGTTATGTCCTCTCTACCCTGTTACCTGTGTGTTTTTTCTAAATTAACTACTTAAAATAACCATAAAAGATAAAGCAAATTTGAGCTATAGTAGTTTGTCTGTTGGATCAGACCACAAGGGCTTCACTCCCCACATGCATCAGTGAGCCTTGGCCGTCCTTGACCCTGTCACTGGTTCACCACTGTTCCTTCCTTGGACCACTGTTGATAGATACTGACCACTGCAGACTGGGAACACCCCACAAGAGCTGCAGTTTTGGAGATGTTCTGACCCAGTCATCTAGCCATCACAATTTGGCCCTTGTCAAACTCGCACTAATCCTTACACTTGCCCATTTCCCCTGCTTCTAACACATCAACTTTGAGGACAAAATGTTTGCTTCCTCCCTAATATATCCCACCCACTAACAGATGAAGAGATAATCAGTGTTATTCACATCACCTGTCAATGGTCATAATGTTATGCCTGATCGGTGTAAGAACCAGTCCATTTAATCACATTACATTTTTGTGTAATGCATTACTGTAATCAATTCAGTAATCAAATTATAGTAACTATTCAAATTAGGGTTGTGCTGATGGGTGATGGTGTCAGGGAATGGCAATGGTCAACACTCCTCAGTTAAGATGATTTTTTAAAAATCTTATTTTCCCATTGATGCCATCAATTTTATAATTATTGTGAGATTCGTAATAAATTGAACCTGCCGTATAGTTTCATGTTGCACCTCCACATATATCCAACACTTGTAACACAGATGTGCCTGGGCATGCACGGGTGCAAGCTTTGAAATTAATGTGTGTGTGTGTGTGTGTGTGTGTGTGTTTGCGTGTGAGCCATCATCATCAAATAAGAGAAAACAAGAGGATATTTCTGACTGCTGGACTAATTTTTTTTAAGCCAGAGCATAATGGGACTGTACATTTACAGAAACATTCATTTATATCTGAAAATCTCTGCTGTGTGTGGGAATGACTGGTGAAAAGTGTAGTTGAGGCAGATGAGATATTTTACACAGAAAATAACAAACTGAACCATGTAGTAAAACTATAGGTCTAAGGTAAATAAGAGCTAGCAAGTCTTATTCCCATTTTAGCTGTTCAGCTGACATCCACTTATGTTAACTAATTACAGACATTGTTGTGTGTCAGTTTGTAAAGGTTTGTTCCTTCTGGAACTGAGAAATAAGCTCCCGATGTGCATGTTTCTCTTTCACCCATGCACTATTTTTCTGTGTTTGGGCCACACATTGTGCATTGTGGAGGGTGAATAATGCTCTCTGCTGCCGGGTGACGATGCTATTGGCCATCAGTGATGCCAAAGAGGGATGATAGGATAATTGGACTATAGAGCAAATTGCCCAACCCTAATTCATTCATTCTTGCATTACAGAAGTCCTTCAATCATCTGCGCAATGGGCAAATAGAAAAAAACATCATCAAACATATCCTTTTCACTGGTGTGTGAGCATGTAGCCTAAGGTTTATATTATAAGCTAGAAATTATATGACAGTGCTTCTGAGGCCATGCTGCAGAATAAAGCAAAAGTAATGTAAGTAGTAGTGTAACAAATTACTTTCTTTACTTAATAAGCAGTACTTTGAAAAAAAGTAATGAATAATTTTCAATGCTTTCCTTTTTTTTTTTGCAACAACTCAGTTTCACAGTTCCATCTAGCCCTCACTCACATGTCCAGTTTCAAAACACCACAATAGCAATACCAGAAATGTCCATCTTTTAGATACAGACTATGGGTACATAGGCTTTATTCTGCACTGTAAATTCTAGCAAGTTGAGTTTACTTAAAAAAATAATGAAATGACTGTTTGCTTTAAAATGCTTTATTTTTTTAAGATGTGAACACTTGGATGCATCAGTCCACCTCAGAGCTCTGAGAACTTTGCTAGACAAACATATCAGTGTGCAATCTGAATCTCTACATGCTCATGCAACCAAATCCAAGTGAAAGTGGAAATCTCACTGAAAGAATGATGCTTGGCCTCTCTCAGCCTCTATTGATCTGTTCCCTAGATGAGGGCAAGGTGAAGGACATAGCCCTCAAATGGATACAAGGAAGACGGCATGATGACAGATAGAAGTAAAGTGTTGCAGGAGAAAGAGAAGCAAGAATGTGAAAAAGCAGTGGAGGTGAAGGAGAGAGAGAAAAGATCTGCAGGGGGCTGACAAACAATGGATTTGACTTAAAGAGGCATAGAATGTATGAAGAAGAAATGTGCAGCAAGGCATTTAGGGTAAAACAGACAGCACACACTGTTGTGTAAATCACATATGTACTTCAACTGGATTCAGTTTGCAAATTTAAGTCGTCTCTTTACTGCTTTATTCAATTCTATACACGTCTTGTTTCACCCACTGATCTACTAGTATGTCTACACCAACAAAAGTGTGTTTTATTGATGGCAAAAGCTCATCTCTACACTCTAGAGTGTCAGGGCATCAATGAAAATACATCACAGAGAGGAAGCAGTCAACTTCAGCCTCCACACTGACAATAAATCTGAGGGTGAGAGGGCCTTGTAGGATATGTGAAAAAAAAAAAGAAAAAAAACTCGTTCTCGCTGATGAGAAAGGTACGTGACGCAAAAGGACACTCCATCTAAAATGGGCTTCTGTCAGCACAGAAATGAAGGAGTTGGAGCAGCAGGAGAAAGGAGAGAGGGAGATTAGCAGTGGATATGAGAAGGACAACAGATGAGCAGTTGTCTCTGCAGCTGAATCATATTCTCCAAGCCTATCAACAAGACACTTGGAAAATACAGTTGAATCCAGTCTAGGGATTAAAAAAGACGGGAGTTGAACAACTGAAAATAGACTGAGGTGTAAAAAGGAGAAAATTTGCAGAGAAAAATAACATCTTCCATTGTCGACTGAGAGAGAAGGAGAGCACTGAAAATCAGCTAGAAGATGAATTTCTGTTGGCCTTGAGTTCCGTAGGCAATCCAACCCTCAGCTGACCTCTGCATGTCTTACCATTTTACTCACCTGTTTTATTTGTGGTAGCAATTTATGCCTTTTCTGTTGTGGTCCATTTTCCGTTTCTCTGCATCAAAGCACCAGGCAAAATGTCTCCAATGTAA
The DNA here is from genome assembly GCA_015108495.1 of Heterochromis multidens. NCBI lineage: Eukaryota > Metazoa > Chordata > Actinopteri > Cichliformes > Cichlidae > Heterochromis > Heterochromis multidens. The sequence continues at coordinate 7,835 of VUQS01033743.1, forward strand.
ACTGAAGACTGAAAATCCATTATTTTAGCACATCTTTTTCAAATCTGGCATAAATCTAACACACAATTTTGATTTAGCTTCCTGTAATGAATATATTAAAAAGAGTCAAGATTACAAGTAGAGATAATATATTGTAGCCTGCGATTTTTGGGCAAATAAATAAATAAAGATGCTTTTGGCTGTTTTGCTGTTTAAATGTGTTGACTGCTGTATGCTTCCTAGGAACAAAATATATTTTAACAAGTGTTGGTCTAATGTGGTGACACTTTATTTGATTCTATTCAGGTGCTGCATGTAACTGGAAGGGTCCAAGCCAGTGACTTCAACTCCTTTTATCCAGTGCATTTCTGACTGAAAGGAACAGGATTACAGGTTTACAAAAGACGGATACAGAATACTTTGCTTCTTTTCAGTTTACAGAGTTTTGGATCTACACACCTGTCACTAAAACTTGTTGGTGTTCAAGGCCTCTTTTAAACCCAAAAAAGGCATCTAACTCAAGGGACGAACCGTTGTTGTGCCTATACAGACAACTTAGCAAAGAACCCATTTAAAATTGTATCTGTAGGCACTTTGTTACTAGCAGCCTGTTCAAATAATTTCTTCCCTTCTCTTCAGTTGAAACTACAAAAAATGCCAATTATAAAACAATATGACATAAAATAAAATAGCATTTTTGCACCACAAAGGTGAGTCCCAAAGGGCTGAATCCTGGCATATCTCAGCATGGTGTGCAGTGTGTCCTTAAAAAATTGAGGAAAACAGACAAGTGGAGGACAAAAGAAGAAGTGCCACACCTAAAAAACTATCTACAGCAGATGAACAGTCTCTGAAAGTCATGTCCTTAAGAAATAGGAAATAAATCCAGCAAAGACCTGACACGGGACCTGAGAGATTCAATAGGCCCTCCAGTTGATCCATCTACTGTTCACTGAAGCCTCATCAGAAATGGTCTCAGTGGAAAGTTGGCTGTTGAGAAGCCATTAACAAAGAAGGGAAACAGGAAGAAAAGGCTGAGGTATGCCAAGTTACACAAGAACTGGACTGAAGATCAGTGGCAACAGGTTTTATGGAGTGATGAATATTTCTGATAGATAACTGAACCAAAAGCAACCAACATCCAAAGAAAAGCTTTGAATGTCCTTCAAGAAGCCTGGAGAACTATTCCTGAAGACTACTTAAAGAAATGACAAAAAAGCTGCTTAAGAGAGTTCAGGCTGTGTTTAAGAATAAAAGTGGTCTTACCAAATTCTGACTTTCAAACTCATTGTTTTAATAAATTGCTGCTCCTATTTCCCATTTTCCTAGCAAAATATAAAGCAATGAGAGGCAACTTAAAAATTTTGCACAGTCACTTACTTCAGATGTACTGCTTGGTAGTAAACATGTGAAAAGGTTCATTTAAGGCAGAAGAGACACCACAGATAAAATATTATACAATATAGTAGTAAGTGAAAAAGTGTTGCTTTATTAAAAGCTCTCTTTTCAAACCAGGGCTGCTAACTATAGTGTCAGAATATTACAACATATTAACATTTTCATTTAAGCCATGTCCAATTTAATTAGATCAGAGCAAAGAACCTGAGAAGTGAAGTCCATAAATTAGACTCAAAACTCAAAACCATTTAAAAGCATTTCTTTTCCACCAAAGCGAGAAAAGAAAGTTGGGGAGCTGATCCTCTGCCTTAGAACCATTTTACAGCAGCCATGTCACAAAGCTCCCTTGGCACACGGTGATTTGTAATTTGTAATTACAAGAATTGATTAAAATGACCTCACTGGGTTACAAATTTTTTTTTTTTTAAATCCAATTATTTAGACCGTTCAGGCCTTCAACTGACAGATTGCGAATCTGCAATGCATATCTGAGAGAGAAGACACACAGCTATCTTTTTCCAGGGGTCAAATGGTATAAAAATACTGTCTCCCTTGAAGAAAACTGCCACATTTCCATGCATGTCTAAAATCAGCACTGACTTCCTCAGATTCACTCATGATACGTGCCAACTAAGGTATTACCCCCCTCTCCGTCAGTCCTAGTGAAAGCTCTCTTTAATATTCTATTCCTTTCAAACAAAAAGAGACTGGGTAAAAAATTGATTTAGGCCAAACACAAAGGCAGAGGTGAGGAAGCTGTATCCATCACTGGCAGCCATTACATCTGTCACCAATTACTAATAACTCTCAAAATGTCACTCTCCTTTGGTTTAATCACATCCTGCAGTAACGCTACTCAATTTGTTTCTTAGTTTGTTTCCACAGACTCTCAGTTTGTCGACAGGCTGGCATGCTGTGAGTTATGTGACCCCATTTCAGAGCTGCGATAACTAATAGACATGCATCAAAATTCATATCTCTTCTAAGGGCCTAAATTATTTGTGTAGCTTTTACCACGCAAATTAAATCTTACAAAGATGTGTGTTTTGCTGCGTGGCTCCATCTATCTTAGTCTGCAGCAGTAATTAGATTATCACTCAGTTGATGAGCTTCTATCACACGGCCACCCATTTAGTCAACTACAGTATATACACACAGAGACATAAACACAGTTACACACACACACACACCCACTGCCTTTTCTTCAGACAAAAATCGTAATCAAGCCCATGTTTAGATGATGAATAGTAAATCATGGTATATATACATACATGTGCCTGAGTTTTCTCCAAAAAGAAATAATTGAGATGTTTATTTGTAGCCATGTAGCTTATGTTCTTTAATTAATTTGATAATTACCCAAAACCTATCTTAGGAAAGCCTTAAGCTGCACACAGTATGATATGCATGAATTGAACTGTGCCTAGCGGTCGAGAAAGAAAAGAGAAAAACAGATTGCAAGGGTGAGAAAGAAAAGTGAATAACAGAAATGAGGAGGAGGCGGCATAGTTAGAGAAGTTATTGATGAATGTGGCTATTGATGAGTCACTCCATTTCCAACCAGTCTGGCCATTCTTCAGACCAACTTTAATCAGACTAGGCTTAATCAATAATCAAAATAGCAGCAAGGAGTAAGAAAACTGTTTCAGTCCTTGCTGTGTCATATTTTCAGGAATGCAGAATTATTGGGCAAAATTAAAGTTTAGGCAGCTCATTACAACTATTGTACGGAGCCCCGCAAGGGACATTGGAGAAAAACAAATGAAGATGTAGTTTTGTGAGATCTCGCAAAAGTTTTGCGAGATCTTGAGAAAGACTCTTTTTCCCCCTGCATTTAGCGTACATCCATTGGTACCCTTGAAGCTGTCCAGAGTACTACAGGTGGTTGTTAATGAATTCAACCCAGGCTGCCAGGTCACAGTACGCCTTGCGATGAGTGTGTCCCCTTGCACTCTCTTCAGATGTCTCTCACTTATATAAAAACCATGTCGTGTCTACTGCCAAGCACTGATTTAATGTCTTTATAGTTTAGGCCAAGCTCAAAATAAAAATCTATGAATCTCTCCCACGGGTGTGTGTCCTCCATCGCTGTGGTTGTTTCCAAGGTTTCAGTACTGACCTGGAGGTGCATGGACTTAAAACTTTTGCGGGATCGCGCAAAAGTACATCTTCCTTTTTTTTTCCTCCAATGTCCCTTGTGGGGCCCCATAGTTCGGCACTTGGAGCTCAGGTCAGTTTATCATCTGGTTTCCATCCGCAGACAAATGGTCAAACAGAGCGTGCGAATCAGGAGCTGGAAGCCGCACTCTGCTGCATCGCCCCCTCGAACCAGTCCACGTTGTGGAGTTCACAGTTGGCCTGGGTAGAATATGCCCATAATTTGATGTCTTCTTCAGCCACGGGACTCTCTCCATTTGAAGCATTGCTTTACCAGCCACCTCTCTTCCCTGCTATTGAAGGTGAGCTCTCTGTCCCATCTGCATCACCTTTGCAGATGTCGCTGCCTGTGGAAGTCAACCCAGTCTGCACTCCTAAGAACAAAAGAGCAAAATAAATGTCTGGCCAACCGGCATCAGATCACTGCACCAACTTATCAATCAGGCCAGAAAGTTTGGTTATTTGCAAAAAATATCCTGCTACATACAGAATCTAAGAAACTGGCACCTAACTACAGTGGACCCTTTGAAACTGACACAATGATAAACCCTGTCTCTGCTCGTTTGAAATAGCAGCATAACATGAAAATACACAATGTATTCCATGTCTCTCAGCTGAAACCTGTCCAGACCAGTCCATTGTTCCATCTGTCCAGGCCCCAAAACCCACCCAGGTCATTGATGCTGAGCCAGCGTACTCCATAACCCATATTATGGATGCCAGACGCCGTGGGAGAGGGCTTCCAGTACTTGGTGGACTGTGAGGGATATGGTCCGAAAGAGCATTCTTGGGTGCTTCAGTCTGCCATTCTCGACAAGGGTATGTTGTGAGAATTTCACCGTAGGCACCCTGACAAGTTCGGTAGGTCGCCGGGAGGCTCCTGTTAAGGGGGGTGGGGGTTTACTGTGATGGTCCCTCAGTCCTCGCTGTGCTGACCTGCCAGTTTCTGTGTGTTTCTCCACCTTAGGCTCTCTTCCTCTCCTCTCTTGTATCCCATTGTATGTGTGTGTGCAATGGTGTGCTGGTTTTGGTGCATTGACGGGACTCAGTCCAGGTTCCCCCCTCCTGGTTTCCGCACACCTGTTGATAATCACACACCTGCCTTTGATGACCTTGTTTGAGCCACTTCTTAAGGAAATGGCTGAGCCTCAGTCTTTGCTGGATCATTGAATCGCTACAGTTAGTGAAGCCCAGCTGCTAATCTTTTGTGAATGTTCTACTTACTATCAAAGATAGGCATGAAAAACCTACATGCCTATCTTTGTGTTCAGATCTGCCTGGAGTTTCCTGAGTCACAGAGTGGTGAGCTGTCTTTGTTTGGAGAGAGAAAGTCTGAGAAATTGTTTGGAGAGAGAGAGTCCGGGAAGCTGTTGGGATAATGGGAAGGCCTTTGAGGAGTCTGGGACTGTCGCAACTGTTGATCTTCTGTTTTGCACGTTTTCACTGTAAATAAATGCCCTTAACTTTGATCTTTGAGTCCTGCGTTTGAGTCCTACCAGAGCCTGCCAGAACTTGACATTCAGACTGGATGGGAGGCAAAAGCTTTTAAAAGGGGTATTCTGTCACTGCCTAAATAAACAAATGAAGGATAAAATGGTCTTACAAGATGAGTCTAAAGCTTTCGAAAATTCAGTGGCACTCGTGATTAGAGTAGATAATCAACTCTGTGAATGTACCTGGGAAAAGAACTACAAACCCCAGTCAACCCTTGGGTGTACTTCACTCCCGGTCCCTGCCTTTCGTGCCGCGTTCCAGTTACCTTGGAAGTTAGATGTTGGAACTCCGGAGTGATGCCATTCCCGAGTTAGTCTGCTCCTGTAGGAAAGTCAGAAAAGCAAGGAAAAACAGGATTTGTTTTGCTGCTTAGCAACATAGAGCCATTCATGTACCACTAGCAATATAGCATAATACTTTTTTTTGTACTTAAAAACATAGCTGCAGCACATTCATGGATAGAGCCAGGACAGGACAGTGGCAGGACTTTTCTGTCCTGCTACTGTAAAACTAAAAAACTGTAAAAAACTATAGTTCTGTAACTGTTTATATTCACTACTGCCATCTTGGATTGTTAACTCGAGGTTGGTGGTGCTGAGTGGGAAATCCTAGTTGAGGGGGCATTCAAGATTAAAATTCCGACTGGGAACCCAGAAATTCTGACTTCCAGCTTAATCTGAAACGCACGATTGTTCCTCCCCACCTTGTTTCCAGCACCAGCGCCTCAAGGTCCCCATCAGTATAGCCCAGGGAGCCAATATAGCTCAGTCACGCAAAAAAACTCCATGCCAGTTTGTGTTTTGCTTAAGATAGCCTCTCCCTCCAAGCTCTCCTGGACTCTAGTGCTGAGCAAAATCTGTTAGATGAGCAATTAGTTCAGGAACTGGGAATTACCACCAAACCTCTGAATGCACTTCTGTCAGCCAAGTGCTCAGCAAGGAGAAAGCCTGTCTCTTCCACCACACTGACCCTATGACTGCCCTATAGATCTTTTGCCCAGAGCTCCACTTCCCATCAGCCCCCTCTATAACCTCTCTCAACCAGAGAGAGAGGCCATGGATAAATACATCAAAGACTCACTAGAAGCCGGTGCTTCCTGTGCTTTGTCTTCCCCGCATCTCTCACCTACTGAGAGAAATTATGATGTAGGAAACCGTGAGCTGCTTGCCATAAAACTGGCATTAGAAGACAGAGTGGAGACACTGGCTGGAGGCGGCCAAGTTGCCTGACTTGCTCACTGTTTACAACCCAGTCAGACATCTCAGGTCATCCGGTGCAGACCTTTTAACTGGTCACAGAATCAGATCTAAGTATGCTGAGGGTGCTTTCAGTTATTGTGGTCCTGTTCTTTGGAACAAACTGCCTGCTGACCTGAGATCAATTACGTCTGTGCATACAGTTAAAAACAGACTCAAAACCTTTTTATTCACACAGGCCTGAACTCAATAGGTGTTTCTTGTATTTTTTTTTTTTTTTTACTGTGTTTCACTTTGTTTTATTATATTTTGGTATTTTCACTCCCTTAAGGCATTGCAAACCTACACGGGTTTTTGTTTTTATCTTCTGTGTTAAGCAAATTGAATTTGCATGTAATGAAACGTGCTATATAAATAAAGTTGCCATTACTATTGCCTTTCATTTTTTGGATTGATCACAAGAATCTGTCCTATCTGCAGAATGTAAAATGCTTGAAGTAGAGACAAGCTAGGTGGTCATTATTCTTTGGTCCTTTCAATTTCACAATCACTTACTGTCCCAGCTCCCAAAATGTCAAACCAGATGCTCTCTCCTGACAGTTTCCACAAAGTCCAGTTCGCCCTCTTCTGAAGCCATCTTACTCCTCCTGTGTCAATTAACTGAGCTGGATCATAGCACTGGTTTCCCCAGCTAATAAGGGGGCTGCTAACAGCAGGTACTAATCCAGACTAGCTAACACAAGGTAGAAAAATTCTGATCATGAAGGATTTCCACAAGGGTACAACATCACTGTCCACCTGTCCACAACACGGAAGCTCCTCTAAGGCATCATAGCAACCAACCTGCGTAGGCACATGAGTCAATACATGAGCACAGCTCAGAAAGGCATTGGAAATAACACCAGAGGGTCAACTCCTGGTATATAGAGCAGTACACCAGGACTCTAAGACCAGGCAGAACAACCTGAGCACCGCCTGGATTGACTATAAGAAAACCTACAACTTAATGCCCCATACATGGATACTGGAGTGCTTGGCACTGTACAAGGCTAATATTGCAGTAATAACATTGATCAGGAATTCAATGGGACTGTGGAAGACGACACTAGAGGCCAACTCCAAGGCAATCGTACAAGTTAACATCAAGTGTAGAATATACTGTTGCTGTTCTGCATAGGCCTCAACCCCCTAGGCTAGCTCGTCACAAAGAGATGATATGGATATAGATTCAGGAGTGGAGTGACCATCAGCCACCTCCTGTACATCAAACTGTATGCCAGGAATGAGCAAGACATCGACTCACTGATCCACCTCACCAGAATCTACAGCAAGGACATTGGGATGTCATTCGGACTGGATAAATTTGGCCAAATGTTTGCAAAGAGAAGGAAGGTGATCTGGATCGAAGAGGCAGAGTTGCCTGAAGGAAGAATAGCAGATAAACAGGACAGCTGCAAGTACCTAGTTATCTCACAGGCCAATGGGAACCATGATAAAGATGCTCAAAGGTCAGCCACAGCCAAATACCTCCAGAAGGTACAACAGGTGCTGAGAAGCCAGCTGAACGGTAGGAATAAGATCTAAGCCATCAAAACTTATGCCCTGCTGGTCATCAGATACCTAGCTGGAATAATAAGCCAGCCACAGTAGACGATAGATGCCACTGATGTCAAGACACGAAAACGCCTCACAATGCATGGAGGTCTCCATCTGAATTCCAGCACCCTGAGGCTCTGTGAGCAATGGAAAGAAGGAAGGTGAGGATTAGTGAGTGTCAGAGCTATAATCCAGGAGGAAACACAGACCATCCGTGAATACATCAGGAAGATGGCCACCATGATGAGCTGCTCCAAGAGTGACTCAGGCAGCTGAAGACAGATGGTGATGAGGAACAGGAAGAAAAACTATAATGGATGACCAAGCCCCTGCATGGGATGTACCATCGACAGACAGAGGAAATGGGAGACATCAAGAAATCCTATCAGTGGTTTGAAAAGGTTGGTCTAAAGTAGAGTACAGAGACTCTGATCATGGCAGCACAAGAACAGGCCCTAAGCACCAGATCCATAGAGGCAGGAGTCTACCATAGCCGACAGGACCCAAGTTGCAGACTGTGCAAAGGTGCCCCAGAAACTATCCAC
>VUQS01033744.1:0-22859 GCA_015108495.1 Heterochromis multidens
ATGGATTAAAAAAGTTTTTTGTTAGCCTGGATATGATACATGTGGGCAGCACAAGTGGGCCTTTCTCAACAATTAGATATCGCTGTGTTCAGGTCCAGTGGCAGCAGTACAGCATTGGTTTGTGTAGTCCCAACTTGAAGCCTCAGTTTTAGCTTTATATCCACTGCTATCATGTTATGAAGTGACTATGTAGACAAGAGGGTGAGGCGCTAAGTTATCAGCAAAGTGTTTCCACAGACTGTGGATGCATCAGTTTCAGATACCGGATCAGAAAATATTATTTGTTTGCTACTGAGAACTTCAGACCAGTTCTTTATCTTTTTTTTACAACTGATTTCAGAATGAAATCCGATTTAATGTCTGTAATTTTAACTATTTCCCACCAAAATTGTTTTAATGTTTTTATTCTGAAAACAAACCAGAAGATGATGCCAGAGATGCGTTAAAGCAAATTTCTGTCAATTTATGCTCAGTCAGCTGAGACTGAAGAAGTTACCAGTTGGCAACGAAACGTTTCTCCCACTAAAAAACGCCACGTCCAGATGAACAGATTAAACTTTTTGGGATTCTTTTACCTGGATTATTGAGCATGCATCAAGAGGTTTCCCTGATATCGGTTTTATATCTTGATGAAATCTCTCCCCGTGCTCATCGCTGACATCACCCAGATTTGGTGGAAAAAAGTTGACATGAGAATGTAAAAAGCGCATCTTCAGTGACATTCTGGCACCCATTAGCTGACATACTTTCAGCATGTTATCCATAACCTCAGCATAATTCTTTGCTCTGTGATTTCCAAGAAAATTCTGGACAACCTGCATGAATGTTTCCCATGCTGCTGATTCAGTTGGCTTCAGTTTCCTTTTGAACTCATCATCAAGCATCAGTTCATGGATTTCAGGACCAACAAAAACCAACTTACTTAATTTTGACTTCACTTTTCTTGAGACCAAACTTATTTCTTAAATGCTGAAACCCATCGCTGTTTGTGTCCAGTCATCCTAGTTGAAAGAATCTCAGTAGCAAAATGCTTGTTGACCAGTGTAATTAGTGTTAAGTAAGATACAAATGAAATATCACAAGTCTGCTCATGAAGAACTGCCCAAGCACAAACTTTAGGCTGGTAGTGCAATTACCCAAAGCAATCATATTGTTTGTCAGATAATTTCATTAAAATGCTCCAAAAGGCACTGATACAAAAACATACTCAGGAGGTCCTATCAGTGAAGCTGAAGTGAGCTTCAGCTGCCTGTGTAAACATTTTGTAAACATGCTTATTTCTGCTGAAAAGATCTTCATTTTTACATGGGAGTATGTAGGAACTGACTTTTTTTAGGGGCTAGCCTCAAGTGGCCACTTAAGGAACTGCAGCTTTTGCAACTTCAGCATTGCCTTCATTTTTAGCCTGGGATGTTGCTGCTTAGTCTCACCTATTGGCTGCCTCAAGCATGTTGAGTCCTCTGTGAAAGCTCGTTCAGGATTAGAGACAACAGAGATTCCAGCCACGTCTAACAGTGAAGGAAAGGCCACCTTGATTGAGAAACACCCAGACTGTGTTTAGCAGAGACTCCTTTCTCACATCTGATGCATACAGATGCATACGTTTCACAAGTTTTTTGAGAACTAGCCCCTCAAAAAATAGATTAACTTCAAACAAAAAGAAGAAAAAGAAGATGAAGAAGTGCTAAAGCCCACTAGTCCTAATTAATTCAATGCATCAAAGTCAGAGGGAACAGTTAAATTTTAACATTGTGTGAGGATAAATTCCAAATAACAATACTTGTAAATTTTACTTTGCAACTGAATTCCTCTTTTTTCTTATCTTATATAAACATATTACCACAATGGGGAAAAAAAGAGTGTAATTACCTTTCCTCACTGAAAATGTACAGAAGCCAAAAACAGCTATCCTGGGAATTACTTTCTTTATGCCTTTATCTCAAGATTATGAATTATTTATATAAGCTTGCTATCTTGTGATACCAGATTACTTTTTTACTTTCAGTATATATCATAAAAAAAGGATTTTGTTTTCCCAGTTACAAAATAATTCGGTAGCCACGAAGATGGCCTAATCCCCTCATCTGATTACTGATGAGGAAGTGCACTCACCTGTGGCACTGCAGCTGGGCTAGTCCTCTCCTTAAATAAGGATCCATTTGAATGTTGTTTAAAACAGAACGATATGATGCAGTTTGTGACTATGTTAGACATTGATGGAAGTACAGTGTAATGTGTTTTTAATAATGTGTACTCATTGATCTGGAATGCTGAGCAGAAATCAGATATTACCTGTGCAGGCTGGCATTTCACAGCTTCAGGAGAGCTAACTTTTTTCTTTTTTTCCCACAGCCTTAAAAATTTATAAAACACTTGGCTTAGCTTTATTTATCATCCTATGAATAAGAATTATAACAAAACCAAAACATATAAAAATAGCCGCTGCGTGGAGAGTGGAAAGGAGAAGAGGCTGTTTATTTCAGTAATAAGTTTACCTTATTGCTGATAAAGAGAGAGGGAGAGTTTACCAATCCACCTTCCTGTGTGAAATTAAGTACGCCTTTGCTTTCCTGAGTGTTACGGTTCAATTTATTTTCTGCTTTACAAAGGTGGGAAGGGAAGCCAAGCTTGGCAAGAATAGAACACACGCTAGTATCGTTATTAAAGTTAGTGGTGAATCACCCTCATGCATGAATCATGCATCAATAATAAGCTGATTTTGTGCATGATCCATGATTATGAAATTACAAGGAAATAGAAATGCATGGAAAGAAATAGCATATTGTCAATATTTTTGAGACACCCCCCCCCCCATAAATTTTGCTTTTTGTTTTCCACAAAAGTGCTGTTTTATCCCAGAATAAAGGGATAAGTTAACTCGTTATCACAAGATAATGTCATTAAAAATAACTGCAACCATTCTCAGCTTCCATTAAAAAAAGGGGGGGTTTGTGGAAATTGTATTGCATTTCGTTAAATACATCTAATATAGTTTTCCTGCATGTGGAGTTAATGCTAGCAGACAATGCACAACCTTTAGCAGATTTGAATCTGAAACACCTTATCTGTTTTATATAAAGCAGAACCTTTTATTTACTAAGGACCTAAGAATTTTCTAAATTTTCAAAATCTATCTGCCTAACAAAACTCTATTTAATAGTTTTAATATGAACAAAAAAAACTACATGATGAAGCTATGCATAGGCTGGGCTGATAACTTCCTGGTAGGCAGATTTCTTTTTCTTGGGACTCAGCCATGTTGTGAGAGTGGTATCAATATTATGATCTAACTTGGCATATTTTACCAACATGTCAAATGAATATGTTCTTTACAAACATTAGGAGTATAGGCTGTGACAACCCTTAACAAATGATCAACCTGTAATAATGTGTGTTGTTTTGACCTGTGTCTATATAAAGGTCATGGTATGATATTGATTTTTTTAAAGGAGGGATCAAGAGTAAGGTCAAGCCTATCCTGATGTATTATAGGTCACTTGATGGTAATCAAATGCACTTGGTGATCAGCAAGTGTGAGCACTTCAGGTGTGTGTTAATTAATTCAATGCTACAATTTTCCCAGGAGTGAAGATCCCAGCAAATTCACTCCAAGCTCAGACAATGCAATACTAGGAGAAACTGTAAATATCCAAGAGCTACTGTACATCTCAGACTCTACAGGCCTCAGTTAGCATGTACAACTAGAAAAAGGCTGAACAAATATGACTTGTTTGGAAGGGTTCCCAGGAGAAAACACAGCTTAGGTTTGCAAAGTTAGATCTGAAAAAAACCACAAGACTTATGGAACAATGTCCTTTGGACAGATGAGACTAAAGTGGAAATGTTTGGCCATGATGCACAACACCACATTTGGTGAAAACCAAATACAGCATATCAATACCTCATACAACTGTCGGCACGGTGATGGAGGGATGATGATTTGGACCTGTTTTGCAGCCACAGGACCTGGGCGCCTTGGAGTCACTGAGGCAACCATGAACTCTTATACATACCAAAGTATTTTAGATTCAAGTGTGAGGCCATCTGTCTGACAGCTAAAGCTTCGCCCAAATTGGGTCATGCAACAGAACAGGAAGGACAACAAATCTACAGCAGAATGGCTGAAAAAGGTGTTGCAATGATTGAAATGCTGTGGCGGAACCTTATGAGAGCTGCCTGCAAACCTCAATAAACTGAAGCAATGCTGTGAAGAAGAGTGGGCCAAAGTTCATTCACAGCAATGTGAGAGACTGATAAGGTCATACAGAAAAAAGTTACTTCAAGTTATTGCTGCTAAAGGCGGTTCCACAACCTAATGAATCATGGGGTGTTTTTCACAAGACTGCATAGAGTCCTATGAAAACTTTTCACATTAGTGTTAGTTTCTCTGTTTGTTAGCCTCACTTTGGGTTTAGCCCATTATTAATACGAGACAGTGGTGACATTGATTTGACAGCAGCTGTGGCTCAGATATTGTCTCCCACCCACCTTCTTGATAGAGCTGAGCAGTGGTAATACAAAAAACCTGCAAACATAAACAATGAACAGAACAAGGATGTATGCTTTTGTGTTTCACTGCATGTGACGGACATGTCCTCTTCTGTCTCTCTTTTCAAAGGCACTGAATACTGTTGCTGTCAGCTGTTGATACTGAAGCCGAAAATCCCCCGCTGCATTCAACACACCAGCCTGGATGTTGACTATTGCTCATCTACTACTCTATCCAGAAAAGTGGTTTCTCATTTTAAGACTACAGACTTTAATTTTCAGTCCAAACAGTGATTTTTTTTTTTTTTTTTTGGTTCAGAGAACATTCAAAGACTTCCTAAATTGTGCACCCCCATCTGTCTCTTGTATCTGTAATGCATTTTTAACAGTGGTTTGTACCAGCTGCATAAAAACAGTCAGTTTTAACATCATTAACATTTTCAAGATGGATTACCTGATTTCAACTCAGTAGGTTTCGTTTGCATATATTATACTTCTCTTTCAGTGTTTCTGCGTGCAACTTTTCATTTTATTTTCCTTGATGCATTGCCAACATAATGGCTCATTTGCTCGAGGCATCATCATTCAAATTATGTTTTGACAAGACAGACTTAATGTGATCATTACTCTAATAGCTTTTATGAGAATGGCCTGATGTCTCCTTTCTCCCGTAGTGAACTTAAATAGGTGTGCGCTTCAGTCTACCTTTTCTACACAGGACAGTGTTGAGTACCAGCATTGTATTGGAACTGATGATTCCTGTGCTGGACAATATGACCCCAGCTCCTCTGACACAGAACTGCTCCAACTGCAGCCATGTTTTAGTCCCAGAGGTCAATGTGGTCAAGGCTGTGGTTTTGGGTCTGGTGCTTGGTCTCTTCATTGGGTTTGGAGTAGTGGGAAACATTCTGGTAATCCTCTCAGTGGTTTGCCATCGACACCTGCGGACAGTCACGCATTACTTTATAGTTAATCTGGCAGTGGCAGATTTGCTGCTGAGCTCCACTGTACTGCCATTCTCTGCCATTTTGGAAATCCTGGATCGGTGGGTGTTTGGACGGGCTTTTTGTAATGTTTGGGCAGCTGTGGACGTGCTCTGCTGCACAGCTTCCATCATGAGCCTCTGTGTAATATCTGTGGACCGCTACATTGGAGTAAGTTACCCTCTGCGTTACCCAGCAATAGTCACAAAACGCAGGGCTTTCTTGGCAGTGATGCTGCTGTGGGTGCTGTCTATCATCATATCTGTTGGACCTTTGTTTGGCTGGAAAGAGGCACCGCCCGAGGACGAGTCCATTTGTAAGATCACAGAGGAGCCGGGCTATGCGATCTTCTCTGCTGTGGGATCCTTCTATCTTCCTCTGGCCATCATACTGGTAATGTACTGTCGGGTCTATGTGGTAGCTCACAGAGAGAGCCAGGGGCTGAGAGAGGGCCACAAGACAGAGAAGTCAGATTCAGAGCAGGTGATTCTCAGGATACACCGAGGCAACGCGACTGTATCAGATGACGAGGCCCTTCGCAATCGCACACATTTTGCTCTGAAGCTGCTGAAATTCTCTCGTGAGAAGAAGGCTGCCAAGACCTTGGGCATTGTGGTTGGCTGCTTTGTGTTGTGCTGGCTTCCCTTTTTCCTGGTGCTACCCATCGGTGAGTATTATCATGTTCATCTTGCATGCAGTTCCTAATGTTAAGAGTCAGATTTCCAAGATTTGTCTGGGCAAATCTAATTTTAATCAGAGCAGCCTAATATTACTTACAAGACTGAATGGGAATACTTCAACAGTTTGGGAAGTATGGATATTTGGAGGTTATTTGTTTTTTTCAATTCGATTCAATTCAATTCAATTTTATTTATATAGCACAAAATCACAATAACAGTCGCCTCAAGGCACTTTAAATTGTAGGTAAAGACCCTACAATAAAACAGAGAAAACCCCAACAATCAGACGACCCCCTATGAGCAAGTACTTGGCGACAGTGGGAAGGAAAAACTCCCTTTTAACAGGAAGAAACCTCCAGCAAAACCAGGCTCAGGGAGGGGCAGCCATCTGCCAAGACAGGTTAGGGGGTGAGGGGAGGGAGACAGGACAAAAGACACTGTTGAAGAGAACCAGAGATCAATAATAACTCATAATTAAATGCAGAGTGTGTATAAACACATAGAGAGTGAACAGAGCTGAGTGAAGTGCATCATGGGAAGCCCCCAGCAGCCTAGGTCTATTGCAGCATAACTAAGGTAGGGTTCAGGGTCACCTGATCCAGCCCTAACTATAAGTTTTATCAAAATAGAAAGTTTTAAGCCTAATCTTAAAAGTAGAGAGGGTGTCTGTCTCCCGAATCCAAACTGGGAGCTGGTTCCACAGAAGAGGGGCCTGAAAGCTGAAGGTTCTGCCTCCCATTCTACTTTTAAATATCCTAGGAACCACAAGTAAGCCAGCAGTCTGAGAGCAAAGTGGTCTGTTGGGGTGATATGGTACTATGAAGTCTTTAAGATAAGATGCGGCCTGATTATTCAAGACCTTGTATGTGAGGAGAAGAATTTTAAATGAGATTCTGGATTTAACAGGGAGCCAATGAAGAGAAGCCAATATGGGAGAAATATGCTCTCTCTTTCTAGTCCCTGTCAGTACTCTCACTGCACCTTTTTGGATCAATTGAAGGCTTTTCAGGGAGCGAAATTTGAATTCTAACACCCCTCATAGACAGTAGACAGACTGAAAACGAGTGGACAGCTAGCCTCTTCCAAGCTCATGAACTGACTCTTTAAACATTTTTGTTTAATGACTTTGAGAATCAAGGTGTAAAAATTGGAAATTGTGGTTTCATTTCTTACTATTTCTTAGCTGGCTGCAGTGACCTGCTAGAGGTGTTGTCACCTGTGTTAACTCCTGCCTCCAGTTTTCTATTGAATGGACAAATATAAGAGCGATGTTCTCATTTCATCTAACTCTCAGTATCAATGGAAAAAAAAAATATATATTTTTTTAGAAATGTCACTGGAGCACGGACAGTCAATGATATCCTCTGCAACTCTTTAATCAATAACCTTTCGCAAATTAAAAATAGGTCCATATATTTGATTACCTACTCCTACGCATGAGTCAGACCACTTTCAGAGAGCAATTTAACATCTGAATTTATTCCCATTACACACTCATTGATCAATTTATTCTACAGTCATGTTTTTAAGTGCTGGCTAAATTCATAGTTAGATGATGTTAAGTGAATGCTTCCTTTGTGGGATGACATTGAGGTTACTCGCATTCAGATGAGCTTGTGGCCTCTTGAGCAGTGTAATAAATGCTTTCGACTCGGCCAGGTAGCTGTTCTATAAATAGCTCTATAAATCTTTCAGATCACTGTCATCCTCCAGTGCTCCCCTGTCTGTAAACAAAAGGACTAAAATTGAGACCAAGATATATTTCAAACCAGACTCTTGAATGGCATGTCAAGCCTTTTTTCTCCCTTGTGTTTGTGACTCCCTTCATCATGGGGCCAGATCTTCAATGACAGATAAAGCCTTCGCACTGAGGCCAGACCTCATATGATGGTGTCTTCAAGAGCACCCAGCTTGATGAAGAGGAGCTCAAAGGGAAATAATCACACAGCTTGTAAACCTGTGCACTGCAAGTGCTATTGTCCATCATATAACAAGGAAATCTGAACCAAGTAGTTATGAGATATGGCAAAATCCTAACAAATCCTACAGGGTTTGTATTTATTCCATGCTCTCATGCTTGTAAATATAGCTGCCACCATTTGGCTGAGTACCTCCTGACTGGGAAATGAGGCAAAGCCTCAGCTTATGAATGCTCCCTTACTAATACTGGCGTCACAGTGCATACCGCTGCCACATAAGTCTGTGGACAATGATAGATTCAGCAATGAATCACCAAGCACTGGTCTAGTTCTGACGTGTACAGCTGGATAAGTCTTTGTTGCATGATGTACTTTATGGAGTAGATTTTATTTAAATTAATATGTATAATAATTGTGGGCCGAGAGGCAAGGTTGAGATGGTTTGGACATGTGCAGAGGAGGGATAGTGGATATATTAGACAAAAGATGTTGAATATGGAGCTGGCAGGCAGGAAGAAAAGAGGAAGACCATAGAGAAGATTCATGGATGTAGTGAAGAAGGACATGCAGAGGATTGGTGTGACAGAGGAGGATGCTATGGGTAGGGGGAGATGGAGGCAGATGATTTGCAGTGGAGACCTCTAAAGCAAGCAGCTGAAAGAAGATCTGTAATAAGTGTGATTCTTTGATTATGGCAGCAATTTTAAAACAGTGTTAAAAGGCTCTGTGTTTATCTATGGGTTGTCCTTGACATGTTAGAAGTCCTTCTCAGGAACTATACATGTAAAGCATCCATCAATCAATCCATCCATTTTCTTAACCATTTAGCCAGTTCAGGGTCAGGTGGTGGGAGCTAGAGCCAGTTTCAGCTGACAATGGATGATAGGCAGAGTACACCCTAAACAGGTCACCAGTCCATCACAGGGATAACACAGAGAGACAGACAACCACTCGCTCACTCCCACACCCAAGGCCAATTTGGAATCACCAGTTAACCTAACAAGAATGTCTTTATACTGTGGAAGGAAACTGGAGCAGGAAGCGTCTGGCTAAGAGGCAACAGTGTCACCCTAATGTAAAGCATGCCATCGCTGATATAAAGAACAGCTTCACAGGGTGTCCTTGTGCTATAAAATGTTAAGACACCAGACATGAACTGAAATGTTTCCTGTCTCCAGTCCCAGACAGGACTCTTTATTGTTCCTCTATAATTTCAGGTGTGGGTGGGGTTGATTATTTAAAAACCTTTGACTCAGAGTGTCAGCTGGTGTCGAGTATCTTTTTGAACCAATGCTGATTAACTTTTTTTTCTTTCTTAGAGTTATTTTTGGGCATTTTGCATTCTGATAGGGGCACTGAAAAGAAAGACAGGAACTTGGGGAGAAAGAGCAGTGGGAATGACATGCAGCAAAAGGCCCTCTGTGTGCACCCTAGACACTGCCATTATGCCGATAAACATTTTTAAATGAACAATGGTTCAAATAACTATGTGTGAGGTAGTTTTTACTTTATTCATCTATCACGCATTTGCTGATGGTTGTATTGGAGGCTATCTGGGGTTCAGTAACACTTCTGCATGCAGCCTGGTGATTAAACTTTCTGGTTAATAGACAACCCATTCTGCCACAGCTGTCCCAATTGGTAAAAGTGTTGTTTTTAGTGGCATACCCACACTCTGCGCCTTATTATTTTGGTTTCATGTTCTATACTTAACTTAGATAAAAAAATAAATAAAACTATGTGTGGAAAAAAACACTTCAGTGAACTCAAATAATGATAAAAACTAGACTTTAGGAAAAAAGAAAAGTAAGTAAAATAGTATTTCCTGCTTACAAAACCTGCTGCAATAAAATTAATCTATAGAGCAAATGTTTTTCATTTTAGTCTTTGTGAAAAGTGTTAGCACAACCAGCCTGGTGATATTTTTATTGTTACGGGGATGACTACATCGCTGTGATTCAGCTGCCTTCACAAGACATCTTGTGCACCTCGAGGCCACCGGATAAAGGTAACAGAAAAAATTATGGCAATCAGGCCTGGCTTTTTGAGTTGATGAACTTAAAAGTTAAATATTTCCCAGATTTAAATATTTTGATTACATGCTACATGTCCCATTTGATTGCAGTGAAATTAGCATGCTTATTAATCCAGCCAAAGCATTCTCAGTTTAACTAACTTATTTTTCATAGCGTTGTGTCTTTATTTTTTTAATTACAAAAAAAACAGTTTATTACTGTAGTTCCATTACTTTAGACAAGCACAAGTGATACAACTTTAACTTCTCTAATTAAATACTGCAATAAATGTCACTTGAATACAGTCATCATTTATTACTCTCGTCTTACATGAAACATGTAAAAAAAGCATCAGCCAGACAGCCTAAAATTAACTTCCGCTTTTTAGCAGATTAAAGCAGATAAGCAGATTATGACTCCTATCTGTGCCACCACGATGATAGTCAATAACCCAGCTACCAACTTTGCTTGTGGTGTCACACATTTGCTTTTCTAACATGAAGGTAAATAAAACAGAAGTTGCACGATTCAACTGTGACAGAGCATGCATAATCTTTTAGCAAATGTCTATAATTTACTGCAAACCTGGAACTTTTTCCAGTACGCCCACTGTGAACACTAAAATATTACTGAACCATATGGACAAAAGTACTGGCCCACCTACACATTACACCTACAGGAGCTGCTCGACCATGGAAACCCATGCTATGAGGCTCATGGCGCACAGTTTTTGTGCTGATGTTGATGCCAGAGGAGGTTTGGAACTCTGCAGTCATTAGGTCAGCAGAGCGTCGGAGACTTTTACACACTGAGCGACCCCACTCCAAAACTTTACGTGGTCAACCACTTTGTGACTGAGTTGCTGTGCTTCCTAAACGTTTCCACTTTGCAATAACACCACATACAGCTGGTTGTGGAATATCTAGGATGAAAGAAATTCTTCACAAACTGACTTCCTGCAACAGTGGCAACTTGTTACAGCACCACACTCAAATTTAGTGAGCTCTTTAAAACACCCATTCTTTCACAAATATTTGTACAGTTAGACCACATGGCTAGGTGCTTGATTTTATACACCTGTGGCAATGGCACTGAAAACACCTGAATTTAAAGTTTAGGACGTATGGCCCAATAGTTTTGTCCATGTAGTATATGTATATAAGTACTCAAATTATACTTTTAAGTGAGGATTATGTAATCTGCAAAATAGCCCACGCATCGTTCACAAGGTCACAGAAACTCAAAATATTTAAGCAAGTAGATTTTTGAACACAAAAAAAAAAGTTTACTCTCAGTGTACCAACATACAGTACACTAAAAACGCAAATCTTTCCCCACTAACAGCTCTACTCCAGCATGCATAACATGGTTAAGTTAAAGTGGTCTGAACTGGACTTCCAGGGAGAGATGAAAAAATAACATTTGCACTGGAAGCAGTCCAGAGTTACAAATGGAGATGACCCTGCAGGGGAGATGTCATGGAGCGTTTTGATCACATGTGAAGTGTTTGGTTGTTGATGAGTGTATGTAGCGCTAACTGTAATGTGATTGGCTGTGGGGAATGTGAGGAGCTGAAAGAGAGTGAGGTAATGGCTGCAGGGACAAACAAAATCTTAAAACCTGCGTGAGAGAAGCTGTTTGTAAGTTTGGCCTCTGCAGACAATTAACAGCACCAAGGACTACAGACTTATCAAGGTTATGTAATATGAGACATTCAGAAAATAGAGCTCCTTAGGTGATAGGGCTGCAGGGGCCATCTGGCTTACTAGCCTAGCCCACTAGGAGGAACAAGACATGCTTGCCAGGAGCAACACACTCAGCAACCAGACAGCAATGAGGAAAAAGCCTGAAATTTCTTGTGAGGTCACAGCCAACTACCTGCCTACACTTCATCCAACCTTGCTAGAGGCGCAACATCAGAACTCTGTGCTTGGTTTGGGTTGTTTCAGTTTAAACTCAAACCATAAAAACCTCACTGCTAAGAAAAGAAGATACATAAAAGTGAAAAGCAAAAGAAACATAGGTGATGCAAAGACAGATAGAAAATCGATTATTTAATTATTTACTACGACAATCTATTCCTATTTCATTCAAAGGTCACCTATGCAATATTAATTTGGGTTAAAAATTTTTTACAGTTTTTCAAGTTAAGGGCATAGAGAGTGCTGCATAA
This sequence comes from Heterochromis multidens, assembly GCA_015108495.1. Lineage (NCBI taxonomy): Eukaryota > Metazoa > Chordata > Actinopteri > Cichliformes > Cichlidae > Heterochromis > Heterochromis multidens. Next base: position 12,259 of record VUQS01033744.1, read on the forward strand.
TATTAATAATAAAAACAACACAAAACTACTACTGGAGACAGGAAACACGTATATACTATACAGGTGAAAATACTGAATAAAATATTTACAAAAACTACACCAAAACTGAACATTTTAAGAAAACTAATTTTTTGATTAAAACAAAACTACAGTGTCTCAGATTGGTACTTGACCAAGTGACCAAAAAATCAATTAATGCTACTTTAAAATGAATTTTACTGCATACTAGCAAACTGTAAGACTGAAAGCCATTGAGTAATATACACTCACCGGCCACTTTCTTAGGTACACCTTGCTAGTACTGGGTTGGACCCCCTTTTGCCTTCAGAACTGCCTTCATTCTTAGTGGCATAGATTCAACAAGGTGCTGGAAATGTGATGTGAATGAGATGTGAATCTCCTGTTCCACCACATCCCAAAGGTTCTCTGTTGGATTGAAATCTGCTGACTGTGGAGGAACTCATGGTCATGTTCAAGAAACCAGTTTGAGATGATCTGAGCTTTGTGACATACTGTGTTATCCTGCTGGAAGCAACCATCAGAAGATGGATACACTGTGGTCATAAAGGGATGGACATGGTCAGCAACAATACTCAGGTAGACTGTGGTGTTTAAATGATGTGCTGCTGGTACTAAGATGCCTAAAGTGTGCCCAGAAAATATCCCCCACACCATTACACCACCACCAGCAACAGCCAGAAACACTGATACAAGGCAAGATTAATGCTTTCATGTTGTTTAAGTTATTGTTGCCTTTCTATCAGTTTGAAGTAGTCTGGCATCAACAAGGCATTTTAGTCCGGAGAACTGCCACCCGCTGGATATTTTCTGTTTTTCAGAGAAAATCACCTTTCTTCCACCCCAGCCAACTCCAGCTGGTCACCTTGACCGTGTCTACATACCTAAATTAATTGAGTCGCTGCCATGTGATTGGTTGATTAGATTTTTGCATTAATAAGTAGTTGAACAGGTGTATCTAATGAAGTAGCCGGTGAGTGTACATAAGTAGCACTCTTATTACATCTACTGCTGTTAAAATGAGCAACAAATGCACACCCTTTCTTTATTTATTGTAATTGAAGGCAACATAGCACAAATAAGAGTTACACAGGCATTGGCTATGTTTAAATGGAGCTTAAGATTCTGATTAAAATCAATTTAAACGCCCAGCAAACAAATGGGTTAAACAATACAACAGTAAAATTGCTAAATAACCATCTCAATCAGAATAAACACACCTAAAATGAAATTTCAGCCCTTTTCTCTGAGTTTTTTGGGCAGTTTTTTTGGCTCTTGCAAATATATGGGGATATGTGCTTATTCTCTTTCCAAAGATGGCAACTTCCATGCTCATCTGGTCTTCTCTAGATAGATTTTAATACACTTTAATGCACTCTTAAAACACTTAAAAGAATTAAGAACAACAAAAACATGACATCTAGAGCTCTGAACAGACAAGGTACTGTATATCCATATTCAGGGAGCGCAGATCATGTGATCATATTCATCACTCTTACATATGTCGCACTTTTCAGATTAAATGTGTCAGTGCATGTAAACACTAAACCCGATTAATACCACATCCCATGCAAGCAGCTGGCTAGAAATCTTCAATCTGAATGAATTCAATCAGCCTGAAAACAAAAAATGTGTGCATTTAGCAGCAGCTGCTGATGCATCATTGATTTTAAGCATCAACACATTTATCCAACAGTTGCAGTTCTCTTCTATTTTTATTCCAAAACTGAATCTATCAAGGGTACGGGCAATAATAGAATTGGGGGGTTTTGGCACAGCTGGGGATAAAATGCATTAGCTGCATAGCCAGGCACAAAATAATTTGCTCTCCAACTCTCTCCACCTCTTCTTTCTATCCATCTCTATATCACAATCCCATTTTTTTCTTTTCCCAAGGCTTAACCCTCTCAGGAGCTTGGCCAATAAAGCATTGCACAAGGCAGCTTCTCTCCTTCTGCCTCTGAAAATAGATGGCAGATAGACAGATATAGTGCAGCCACACAAGACATCAGCCGTTTCATTATTTTAATGTTTCACTGCCAGCCACTGAATATGTGAAGTGTCACCTACATTTACAATGAGGAATAAGCCTGCATGTAATGCATCCATTAAGCCATTACCTTTGCCACTTCATTAAAGATCCCACTCACATTCCCTGCTCGCTCTCATCAAAAGCAGCACAGTTTCTGAGAGCAATTTTAATAAAATCCTTAACCTTGATGGCAAAGAGGAAGCTTCTATCAAGTGGAACTTGGATAAAACAATTAGAAATAAAGTGTAACACACAGATATGAATCGATGAAGTGGTGTGATTTCCAGCAGTTGCGGATCCCATGTTCTTTTCAAATAAAATAAAAACTAATAGAACACAGCAAGTAAGTGGAGCTCTAAAAACGGACTCAAACTTAGTTTAGTCACAGAAACAGCACAGCTTGAGGCAGCGTTGGTCAGTTTACCACTTAAATTCAGACTGAAGTATCTCAGTAACTATTTGGATGGACTGTGTAAAAACTACTTGCTGCTGGTTGCGCTGTCCCGCAGAACATCTAATGTGGTGTGCACATTTAAACACAGGATCCAGAAGGCCTTTCCAAAGATTTATTTGTGACAGTGACCATTTGGTAGATTTATCAGGTGTAATGGATGGATGGATGATTTTCTGTCACTAATATATCCACCATCTTAGTATTTCCATTTCTTTAAAGTTAACAATACAGGGATAGGTTCTTTGTTCTCAGCCTGGTGGTAAGGAGTTATATAGACTCCTGGGTGTGTCCGACAGATTGACAGGATATGATGTATGCTGATGTAGTGAAGTGGAAAGGTTTAAAACTTGTGATTCTAACAGACTACTATAAATTGAATACCCAGAAGATGAGGATGAGTGATTTGGGGCATCTGAGGATTTTTTTTTTTCTACTGTCCAGACAAAGGTGGCGTTTTTTAATTATTCTTTTTAATGAAATAGTTCCATGTCTGCTTCATGGATTTATATGGTCCCAAAAAAATGAATCTTAATAACTATGTTGATCCCATGACTTTCCCTCCAGCACCATCATTGGTAAAATGTCTTGAAACCTAGTCGCTTAAGGACAGATTCTGTTTAGGTGTGCGAGACAACCATCATGCTACAGAATTCTCCCACAGATTTATATTCTACTTGAGTGCCATGTCTCTCTTTTATAATGTCTCTGATGTGTGCCTAATGTCTCTACAGGTTCCATTTTCCCTGCATACAGACCTTCAGACACTGTCTTCAAGATCACCTTCTGGCTCGGTTACTTCAACAGCTGCATCAACCCCATCATCTACCCATGCTCCAACCAGGAGTTTAAGAAAGCTTTCCAGAGTTTACTTGGAGTTCACTGTTTGAGTACAACTCCCAGACCGCACCACCATCATCAGAGTCAGATGCAAGGTCACGGCCAGCCCCTCACGCTGGGCCTTGACAGCAGGGGGCCTCCTTCTCGACTCAGCCCCTCCTCCTCTATGGCCCTCTCAAGAACTCCTTCCTCCAGGGACAGCCGGGAATGGAAGGTCTTTTCCGGAGACCCCGTGGGTGAATCTGGACCAGCTGAAATGAGCAGAGCGAAAGTGGCCAAACTCTGCAATAAAAGCTTACACCGGACCTGCTGCTGCATCCTTAGGGCCGGGACGCCTCGGCAGGAGTCCAGCTGTGCCCAGCCCCCCTCTGCCAGAAACCTTCCCACCATTAAAATCCACCAACTGTCCCTATCTGAAAAAGGAGAGCCCGTATAGCCACTGTAATGCTTCATCCATTTGTTATGAGTATCCTTTCAAGGTCACACATGAGAATAAATGCCCTTTTGCTCTGTTAACATCACAAAGGAATGTGCTGGTGGTGAAATAATGGCTGCTTTTAAATTTACATTTCAAATTTCATCTCAGCTTTGAGAGCATTCTGTGAATTTTTTTTTTTTTTTTTTTTTTTTTTTTTTTTTTTTACCAGTGTTGCTTACCAAAAATCAATACAATGTGAAATGCAAGTTAAGATGGAAGCAGCTTCTTATTAAAACAGACAACCTAACAAATTAAAATTGAGACTGTCTTTGTGTTAGAAGTGCACTGTATTGCTAACTGCAAGGAATCTCTTATTCTGTTCATGATGCTCTGGTGACATCACGTCTGACACAGATGACTCAGAGGTGTTTCCCACTCCCGTCCAGTAACTCTGGGGATACCCTACCCCCACCTTCAGCAGGAAATGGGCAATATGACTCTATAAAGTTTTATATGCACGTGCAGTAGAGCAAGACTACACCCTGATTTGTCAGTGTATTGAAACAGGACTAAAACGTGTTTGTTGACCTGTTAAAGCCAAGCTGCAGCAAAATAGATGGCATATTCTGTCCCCAAACAGGCTGCCTGCAAAGTAGACAAACGGATGCAAATATGATCCCGTTGATTAACCTCATTTTCAGTTTGAGCTAAAATTGCAGAGGTAGAAAGGAGAGAGAGGAAGGCCGAGCATGCAGAAGGAGAAACAATTAATCATGTTATGTAAGTCCCTGTAAACGGTGCAATTAAAATGCAAATACATGGATACTCCAATTGTGAAGTGGCAGTCTGTTTTGAAAAAGCATCTCAAAATAAATCTGTTTATCTATTGCCTTTGCTTTTCTCTGATTTATTATTTCTATAGCTCTTTTACTTTAATTTTTAGATTGCTATTTTGCCATAGATGTATGGCTATTTTTCATCTTATTTTCCATTGCTCAGTTGCACTTCTTTAATATCTACTGAGTGAATCAAGTGCTTCGTCTGTATTTATTTTATTTCAGTTTCTATTATACTGTTTTTTTCTGCTGTTGAGATGTGATATATAATAAAACAAAATGTAGACGTATTTTCTTTTACATAAGATTGATATACCACATGAATTTCTAACAACTAACAACTCCTTTATTCTAAAACCATGGAGGTACACAGGAAATGGTTAGCAACACAGTATATTTCAGTTTGTGCATATGTTGGAACAACCTTACATATAACCAAACAATAAATAGCTGATAATACATTTTAAACAGTTATTATGTTTTATATTTTCTTTCCTACTCAGCATTATAACAATGAGTAGATCTGCAACAATCTAAAGTTGAGTATACTTGGGTTTATGGGTAAAGCGAAATGGTTAGTTAATCCAAAGGATTAATTTGCTTATGCAACAGAGACACTAGGAAATGACTCCACTTTGAGACAAGAGCATACTAGCATTAAAGCAATGCACAACACAGCAGTGATTAATGACACTGCTATTTCTGCTAACAGCATGCACTATATACAGTTCTAAATGCAACACTCAGGGTGTGTCAGATTTCAGTTGAAGCACTCATGAAGTCTGAGATAATAATTCTTTTTTAACCAAGCTGTCAGTGCAAGGAGCCCGGCACTGAACAAATTAATTAGCTGCTCAATAGTGAAGCAAGGGTAATTATCCAGTCTCTGCTGACTGACTATAGCAGGACAGGATGCAAGTGTAATGATTGAAAATTCATCCTGGCTCTGTGCCATACACAGATCATGAACAAAGAGAAGAAAGAGTTATTGTATTTCAAACATCTGTGGAATTACCATAGAAATGGTTAACAGGACAGAATGACTAAAGATAAAGTGCACTGGCAACATTGATTGGGCACCAAAATAAAAAGAGTGAGGAGTAAAGAAAGGAAGACAGGCTATAGGTTTAAATGTCACAAATACTATCCTTTACTTGTACACTTCTCCGGTCTGCAGACTGCATAATCTTATGGTGCACTGTCGAGTAAAAACAGCATGTTGAGGCTTGAAGTTATACCCCAGGTATTTGGGCTGGGCCAATAGGTGGGCCAAGGACATGCCTTTACAAAAATATATATAAAAAAACAACCTCAGAGACCAAAGTCAGCAGAAACAAACAACTATAGCAGATTGTGATGTCAGTGATTTTCAGTAAGACATGTAATCCACTTAAAAGTCAAGTCAAAAGTCAAGATGCTACAGGCTATTATTAGGTTGTTGGAGACTGGAAAACAGGAAAGCCAAAGAATGGCTTAAGCAATCCCTGTCCAATAAAGCTGCTCTTTCTACAAAAAAAACCCAAACAAACAAAAAAAGAAAAACACGGCAAGATTACCTTTACAGCACAAGATTACAGAGCAGTACTGGAGACAAGATCAGACTTGATTTGTCAGGTTACACACAAGTTTGTTTCTTTTCCTCTCACATTTTCAACAGAGAACATCTTGATCCATCAATAGTGGTTCAGTCAGCACTAATAATGACATTTCCAGACTATAGCAGCCAGCATGCTTTGCACTGGGAGGCTGCAGGGTTTTTTTTTGTTTGTTTGTTTAATATGTTTGTTTTCACTTTGTTTTACTATAAAACTATACATTCCAGGTTTTCTAATAAGTTAAACAGTTGCAGTTAAAAAATAAGGAGCTCATCTTTCAGAACTATTTATTTACCAAAAAACAGAAACCAAAAAGAAAAAGAAAAGACACACAACAAAAATCAGAAAAACCGGCAAAACATACACTCATAGGTCACTTTATTAGGTACACCTTGCTAGTACTGGATTGGATCCCCTTTTGCCTTCAGAACTACCATAATTATTCATTGGATAGATTCAGCGACGTGCTGGAAACATTCCGTCGAAATTTTGGTCCATATTGACATGATAGCATCACACAGTTGCTGCAGACTTGTCAGCTGAACATCCCTGATGCAAATCTCCCATTCCACCACATCCCAAAGGTGCTCTATTGGATTGAGATCTGGTGACTGTGGATGCCAAATGAGTACAGTGAACTCATTGTCATGTTCAAGAAACCAGTTTGAGATGATTTGAGTTTTGTGACACGGTGCATTATCCTGCTGGAAGCAGCCATCAGAAGATGGATACACTGTGGTTATAAAGGGATGGATTTGGTCAGCAACGATACTCAGGTAGGCTGTGGTATTTAAATGATGCTCAATTGGTACTAAGGAGCCAAAACTGTGCCAAAAAAATATCTCCCACACCATTACACCACCACCAGCTTGAACCTTTGATACAATGGAGGATGGATCCATGCTTTCATGTTGTTTATGCCAAATTCTGACCCTACCATCCAAATAACACAACAGAAATTGAAAGCCATCAAACCAGGCAACAGTTTTTCAATCTTCCATTGTCCAATTTTTACAGTTTCCTGTTCTTAACTGACAGGAGTGGCACCCAGTGTGGTCATCTGCTGCTGTAGCCCATCTGCTTCAAGGTTTGATGTGTTGTGCTCTTCTGCATACCTTGGTTGTAACTTCCTGTCAGCTCTAAGGAGTCTAGCCATTCTCCTCTGACCTCTGAGTTGCTGCCATGTGATTAGCTGATTAGATATTTGCGTTAACAAGCAGCTGAACACGTGTACCTAACAAATTGGCCACTGAGCATATATATGCCACATAGATTGCCATTTTGCTTACTGACATAGGAGGTCAACGTTCCCCCTACCTCTGTGTCTTTCTCTTGGTTCAAAGAGGATAACAGTAGGGGGTGCTAGATATCAGAGGGCAGCTCTTTGATGGCAGTAGCCTTTTCATCAGGTGTTGCCCTTTAGTGCACTTGATCAAAGTACATTTTGATCAAGTGCACATAGTCTCACAGCGCTGTTTTGACAGATAGTCTTCTTTAAGGACTTATTTACTGTCGATTTAGAGCTTATAGGGAAGAAATAAGAAGTGAAAGAGACCATATTAAAATATATAACTGCATTATGCATTCAGCTTGATGCATTATATTAATCTGTGTTTTTATGTGGGTCATAACTGTTTTTATAAATAACCCAGATTTCTTACTAAATTTCTCCAGGAGCATGATTCTAATATTTTTATTTACACCATAAATAAGTGAGCAAGCGGAAAATGTCTGGCACTGTAAAACTACTGGAGATTATTACAATATTTATAAAGTTATAGCAAGGTTGTTTTAATCTATCTATACATAAAAATAACTAGTCAGCTGAGTTCAAATGAACTCAAAAAAAGGGAAACATTACTGGAAAATTCCTAAGAGAGCAGGCTAACAGTTATTCTTGGAAAAGAGGATTAGGTCTGCTGCTGTGTGAACAAGTCATATTTTCTATGTATTTCAGTTATTTAGGAGCTTTAAGTAAAAGGACAATACTGTGAGTTAAGGGGCTCCTAATATAGGCCCGATATTTCTACAAACACGGTAGCTGCCGTTGCACTAAAATACTTTTACAGACAACAAGGTTAAAGGGAGATCAAAAGGCTGAATCAGGCCCAGCCAAAGTAGCATAGGGCTATTACAGGATTATTGTATTGTTATTAGATTGCAAAGTACAGGTGTTAATATTGTTGTGTCCGACACATGCTTCCACATTGCTGCACAAGCCGTGCTGCTATTTTTGAACAGCACACGACATGCGCTGTGCGACGACGTGCGCTGAGCATGAAAGTAAAACTATGAGGGAAGTTCTGAAGTCTTAAAGCTGCAGTAAACACAATATTCCTGCAGGTAAGGAAGGGGTGGGTGGGGAAGGGAAGGGAGGGGTCTTGCTCCTGGTGGAGCCTGACAGTTCCGTGTTATTGGCTGACAGCAGGTGGGAGACTCTTACCTGTACCTGAGAGAAGGAGTGCCATTCGTCGTCGTCCGATTCCGAATCAAGATCAACTTTTTCTTCTTCCAGCACCCCGGAGAGGTAGAAGTCGGCCAGGACCGCTGGGAACTGAACGAGCGACTGCAACAGGACTCCGAGCATGGAGCTTATAACGTCGTGGAGCGAGGAGAGAGTCAGCAAGTGGCTCCAAGGTTAGGGACATATTGCTTTTCTTCTCTAACGCCTTGATCACTTCACAGGTACTTTGGCTCGCACGGTAAAGTCATAAATAGAAACGCCACACAAATCCTCTTGGAAGTGAAAGGTGGAGGTGGAATGAGGAAGTGGCCCGTGCTGAGGGAGAAGCCACAACAGTGGACTGTAGCTCTGATCAGTGTCAACAACTGAAGTAGTATCCTCAGAAACAATAGTTTACATGAACGTCTGTGTTATATCTCTATTACATGTTGCGTTGATTTATATCTTGTTTTTCCCAAAGGGTCATATGAATATACCTACACAGTTAGTATGTTAAAATTTATTATACTAGTGGTGGAAGGCAACTACAGAGTACAGTTTTGAGGTAATTCTGATTAACTGAAATATTTCAGTTTTATGGTAGGCTACTTTTTAATTATAGACATGCTACAGTTTTTTATGGATTACAGTTGACAAGAGGTCACTCTGCATATTGGGTACTTTTACTTTTAACAGTTAAAATACATTTTGTTGTATTTACTTTCACCTTAGTAGTAATTTGAAAGCAGGATTTGCACTGTATGAGTATTCTTATATATTGCTGATATATTGTGATTATATATTACAACTGTCAATGATTTCTATGGTTTAGAGATAGTGTTCTTGATATGTGCTTTTAACTGATGTGGCTTTGGTCATAAATCATAGCTTACACAGTTAATACACATAATACTGGGATTACATTGCTACCACCATATCATTCAGATATTAATAAACTTCTTGTGTTTCATAGTTATGTCTTTACTTTTTCAAACTCAATTGTTCAACATGTGTTAGAGAAGAAGAAGTCTATCTTCAAGCCTGCACATGCATGTGACTTTATGACTGTGTGGACTTTTCCGTTCATACTTAGCCCCGTGTGTGGCTAAAGCCTGTTTTTTGTGCCCTTTGGCAAGGTTTGGATGCACCCCTGCATCTGTATCCGGTTGCAGAATGGAATTTATCAGGTGTGGACCTGCTCCAGTTGACTTCTCAGGACCTGGAGCGGTTGGGAGTCCATAAGATTGGACACCAGGAGCTCATACTGGAGGCTGTGGAGAAACTGTGCTCTCTGGTGAGTGAGCAAGGAGAATCACATATTTTATAATAAATGACCACAATTCTCAGTGTATCTCAGATTTTTTTTGTCATGTTGTTGCTGTGCTGTGGATAGTAACTGCACAGTCATCTTCTTATCATGTTCTGCTGGTGTGTATGTTCTGAAAGTGCAAGAACAGAGATATAATTTTGAATCACTCTGGTGTTTTTAGACCTTACTTTTGTTTGCACAGTGGAATGAGCAGCTGTTGGACAACCATTTGCAAATCCAGCCAGAACACACAACCTGCCTCAGTTAAAACACTCAACATACAGCAAGTTAAAGTTCTTGACTTTTCTCTCACATTCACAGCAATGAGGCATATCATAGTAAAATCCTAACTTTGTTTTTCTAGCCAACATCAAAGGACTAGTCATGCATCAGCTGCAGCCACAGCAGATTTAGAATACAAAAGCTTTGGCCTAATATTTCACATGCCAATTTCTGGGAAAGTTTGCAGTCAACTAAAAAAAAACAAAAAAAAAAACACTTATGCATTCCCTTTGATTCTCTATCCCATTTTTTCTGCTGCCTAATTATTTTCCCTTCTTGTCCAGTTTTGTGAGGGAGTCTTAGGAGACTTAAATTATTTTCTGGGTGTGTGTGTGTGTGTGTGTTGGGGGGGGGGGGGGGGGGGGGATCCTGCAGAA
>VUQS01033745.1:0-10194 GCA_015108495.1 Heterochromis multidens
GCACACATTACAGCACTTTTAGATTTCCATTCTCTATATCGTTACTAGGCGGGTTTGATTTTGTATAACTAAGGACACCGTGGTTGGCGAAAACGGTGACTCCAAACAACAGCTTTACTGTGTATAACTCGCAGCTCCATTTTAAATAGTAAGCCTGTGGTTAAGAAACGTTATGTAATTAGGAAAATACGTATCAGACCGAGAGAAATATATAAACAGGAAATATCCTCTACGAATACACACAATGCAACAAAGGTCAAATCCTTAACCGACGGTGTCGAGTTGACCAAACCGGTTAGCTTCTCAGCGTTTACTACACTGGAAAGCCATTGTGTTGCATAACCATTGCTAACGTGGCAAGCTAATTTTCTACACAGCAACAACTACTCCGCTGCGACCAGCTAACCCTTCCCAAGCTTATGAGGAAGCGACGTGTCTGTAATTGTAACAGGAGTGCGGTGAGAAACACAAAAAGGCCGGATATTTCGTGTAAATAAACAAATCTAATTGACGGTGGGCTTGCTAAGCTATCGAATGCTAGGCTACGAAACGCTAAGTAACACCGCCCCCTCAATCAAACAATGAAGGAGGCAGTTTAGCAACAGGAACACATACTTTCGCCCAAACCTAAATATACACGATTTACGAGCTCCTGGACTTCAAACGAAGCTCGGAAGAGCGACCGAGCGCGACCACGGAGTCGTTAACGAATTCCTACCTTTTCGGTGTTAGCTTCAACTGCCCCGACAGATCACAACCGCATGGGGAGGCCTCAGTTGGTTTATACGATCAACCGGAAGTTCCGCCTCGACTAAAGCGGGATGACATCATTGGCGCGTTTAGACGACCGCTGTGAAAAGCAGACTGTGATTGGACAGAAAGTGTGCCGCAGTCCGTCGCAGTTTAAAAAAGCGGGACACGGTTGTGCTGCTCTCTGTAGGGGAGCTCGGGAGGGACACAGCAAATAAGTGAATGCGATCGTGTTTTGCTGCAATATAAGTATGAAATTAACCGCGAAGAGTGCGCATAAACGTGTCTGCGTATTACAGTGCCTTGTGCCCAGCTTCCCAGAGTTGGTTCTGACTGCATTTTTGGTTTTCCTTTGTTATTTTCATTACACATCTTTATGATCGTACACAATGTAGAAATTTAAACCGCACGAGTCAAGACTCATTTCCAGAATGAGATATCAAGACTGTGAAGAAACTAGGACTCCATATATAAAACCTGTGTACCTGTGGGCTCTCCACTAATGCTAGACAAATTATCCACTGAGAATTACCAGACTTCAGTGTCCCCCAGTGGTCACAATGAGGCCAAGTGTGGAATACAGTATTAATGTTGAAGCGGTACTAACGCTTGTAACTAGTTATTAAAGTGATAATTACGAATAACAAACCGGCGCTAATAACTGTGTTAATAAAGAGATGTATCAGTCAGAGTATCCAGACATGGATACACTGGCATCAGGTCAGCTTTTATAACACTTTGATGAATACTTTCATATAGGAAGCAATCAGAAACATGCAGAGCCACAGAACAAGTTAACACAATAATAAGGTTTATTGCTCTGTAGTGGTCTATAAAACCTCACATTCTTTAGCAGGAATACTACAGATACAGTTTAATACAGTTCAGAATGATTAGAATTATTTTTTAAATGTACTAATGTTGGTGTTCACACTCATTTCAATTTTAATTAACTCAGAATTTATGTATTTATCACACAGGTTCTTATGCAAAATATATTCCAGAAATTCTTTTTTAAAAATTCAGTGCAATGCAAAGCCGTCCATTGGTTATTTCAGTGTGTTCTATAAATGAAAAGGACAATAAGGACAGGTTGGTGAAGTTTGCCTGAAGCAAAAGCAAAATAAAAACCTTTTTAAATGTAAGAAAGCAGTCATACAGTTGTTATCCTTATATCTGTGATTCCAGAGCAGAAGAGAAGCTCCACTGTGTAGGAGAGAAATATGGAAAACTGTCAGACTCTGGCCGGGAATGGTCCTCTGAGTGTGCACCACCTGGGATGTAAGAACGGCTCAAGAAGTCTCTGACATGTGGCGGCAAAGAAAGAAAGAGCCAGTTTTCCACCAAGAGACCTCCTCCATGCAGCCCTGAGCAGCAGCCCAGTTCAGCCGGCAGTTCTTCCAGATTGTTGCTGCGCACGTCCAACCTGGACAGTTGACTTAGAGCTGCAATCTCTCTGGGTAAGAAGCTAAGATAGTTGTGAGCCATATTCAGGGTGCGCAACTCCAAACAGCAACTGAAAAGCTCAGAGGGCAGCCTCTCCAACCTGTTCCCACTGAGGTCCAGCTCTGTGAGCAGCTGCAGTGCCTTCACCTCAGCAGGCAGCTCCTCCAGCAGGTTACCGGCAAGCAAGAGCCTCCGAAGGCGGCGAAGAGTGAAGAGTGCTGGGGGAAGGCTTTGGAGCTGGTTGTTAGCCAGATCGAGGAGCTCTAGTCCTCTAAGCACACCAACGCTGGCAGGCAGTGCCAAAACTCGGTTGTAAGCAAGTCTAAGGCAAGAGAGACGACGCAGATGAGCCAGACTAAGCAGCTCTTCCAGAGTCCTCAAGTTATTGTGTTGCAGGTCAAGCACCCGCAAGTTGGTCAGTGCTAACAGAGCAGAGGGTATACGTTCCAGCTGGCAGTCCTGCAGATGCAGCTCTGTCAGGTCAACCATCCGCTTCAGGCCCGTCAGTACGAGTAGCCTGGTGCCCTCGTTGTGGATTTCCAGTCTCACCAAACTGCCCACCACCTCGCATAGCTCCCCGGGGATCCGCTGCAACATGCCTCGAATCACCAGCACACGTAGGTGATGTAACTGGCGCAGGCTCCCCAGTGCCCAGCTACGGCCCATCCCACCATCACTGCTTAAGCGACCAGAGAGGTGGAGCTCATGCAGACCTCGCAAGGAGAGGACCCAGCTGGGGATCTCTGATGTCTGAGTGAAGGTAAGCTGAAGGACCTCTAGACGTTCCTGGAAGAACGCAAGTGCACTGGGATCCACAGTTGCTGTGCAGTGGTAGAGGTGGAGCTCCCTGTAGTTGGAATACCATAGAAAAGTCCAAACTAAAAACTAGAAACACGTGAATGTATGATTGCTATAAAAGACTACAGACCTGCCCTGTACAACTCACCTGAGTGAGGTCATGTTGGTCACTTGTGCAGTAAACCTGGCATCTGTGATGAGCTCCAGTTTGAGGACCTGAAGCTGGCTGAGGGTGAAGAGGGCTGGAGGAAGGCGAGGCAGGGCCACCAGCTGCAGCCTGGAGCAGCCGTCTGCATCCACGCTAATCATGGCATGCAGCTTCTCTTCCCCCCAGCGCCTCTCCAAGCTTTCTTCCAGCAGCCTGCTCTCACTGACAGGGGACAAAAACACAAAGAGACGCTGGACCAGCAAAGGGTCGTACTGGTCTAACATGTGTGTGAGAAAGGCCAGGTCGTTCCTCAGGTCAGGAACATCTCTCAGGGAGCACAGCTCCTTTAGTGAGTGGAAGGAATATTGCTGCAGAGAGCTATAGGGACAGGCACACCAAGAAAGAAGAAAAAAAATATTGAGAAACATATCAAACAGGATATTTTGTAGCCCAAAACACAGCATTACACATTTATCCTTTTATTGGACCTCTGACATGCTCATCATCATTAGCATTATTTAGTTTAAATGCTATTTAAATGCTATCAGAGCCTGTGAATCTATGAATCAAACATTTTACATTTAGACTAGTTTATCTCCTATTAAAGCCTAAAGTAGCACTCATGCATACCCTAGATTTCTGTGGGCAACATTATTCACTTTAAACATACACATCCTTGCCATTGTTGCTATAAAAACATTGAAAAGTGCACCTTTAAAGCTCTTTTTTTATTATTATTCTAACCTGCTTAAAATCCAGCTGAGGGTATAAAAATTAAGCAGACCATACAGGCCCAGCAGGGTCAGGTAGGCCACCAGCAGTTTGCGCAGAAGTGATGAGAGCACATGGATACACTCAAAGGTGGCGTAGCCCACCAGGGCCTTCTCCTCAGGGTGGCAGGTATGGTTAAAGGAGAGGGAGCTGAGAAGAGGGATTGTGTAACTCACAATCAGCATTACCATCAGCAGTTTGAAAATTGTCTGAGCCAAGTAAACCTGAAGAAGGAAAATTGAGTATCATGATTAAATGATAAAAGCTGCATCAGGTCATTACAGATTGTTTTTGCAACAGCAGGTTGGTGTGACTTGAAATTGCTTTAATGCCTCAATAAGAAATGCACTTCTTTGAGCAACAAAAACATGAAAGGGATTAAAAAAAAGTTAAGGTAGCAAAGTAGTGGATCTATAAATCTAGTGGACTAGAGGATCTCTTACCTTACAAATGACAGCTGAGCTTTCGCAGTGGGACCTAAATTTCCTGACCCTTTCAAACAGCGCCCTGGCCTGTTCCCCATCACTTTTATCCAGACTGATTACCTGCCTGTGGCTGTCAGCCATTACTGACGGGTTGGAAGAAGGAAGTTGCTCCCGGGAGTCAAGAGATACAGAAGACATGGTGGAGTTACAGGACAGTGTGGAGGGACAAGGGGATGGAGGGGTGGCAAATGCACTGTCTGACCTCTTCAAAAGCGGGCTGTCTGTGCCTGAGTCTATGCTTGAATGTCTTGTGTGGGTCACTGTGGGTGAAGCGGAAGTTAAAGTGGTGGAAGGTTGGCGTGCTCGTCTCCCCTCTTCCTTCACCATCTCCTGGATGCTCTCCTGGCGGGCGGCATGAGAGAGGGCCTGAGATGTCCAGGGTGACTCGCAGCACTTTGCCAAGATAGCCAGGAATTGCTCTATGCGGGAAGAGGTGTGGGGAAAGTGGAACCAGAAAGAGCCACTGGCTACCAGGACAAGAGATTGAAGCAAGGCCATGTAAGGGAAGAAGCGGGAGCACAAAGGCAAAGCTTCATGGTAGCACACCTAAAGAGAAAGGCAGACAACAAATGATTGTTTGGCCACATGGGGGCAGCAGACACATACTGTGAAACCTTACTAACAAATGGTTACCTGTTTACAAAGGATGAGGATCAGACTGAAATGGCTGCTAAAGTTATTCTTTTTCTTTATAGTTGATAAAGATTTTAAGATAAGATAAGATGGGTGATTGCACTTTTAAAAGGTGCCTGCTTGAAAAATGATAAATACACTGTAACCCCAGTTCTATGAGTTTGTCTATAGCCCACCTATGAGCTTCCCAGTAGGTTGGCTATAGGGGTAGACCACGGTTCTATGTCTGAGGGTCAGTAAGGCTTAAATAAACAACACAATGAGAGCTGTGAGTGAGCACCAAAACAGTCAAACTGTGATTCAGAAGAAACTAGGAGATTAAAGTTCCACTGTAGAGCTGAGGTAAGCGGCTTAATAACCTGTGGGTATATTAACATGAACAGGTCCTTTCAAATACAGGTAATCAATTCAAAATGTCCATTATAGCTGCTTTTGGTGGCTACCTAGACTATATTTGACTGCTTTCATAGAGTGAAGGACAAAAGCAACCAAATTAGCATTACTTTACCTGGCTAACATAAATGTACTGCTGGTACACCAGATGCGTGCGCCGACCCCGAGCTGCAGAATGAGGATTTGGGCTGATGTTATGTGGAAGGTATATGGGAGGCTTTGAAGATGTAGACAGTCCCATATTGGCACTTTTTGAGTGATTGTGATCACTAGTGTTTGTAGCTGCAAGTGGATCCAAAGGAATGCACACAACTCGGTCCCTGGACAGCTGCTCAGTACAAGCCAGGACAGATGTCATCAACATCAGGACCACCAGGTAGTCCATGAAGACCTCCCACCAGGGCTTCAGCAGTTTAGACCTGTTCTGATGTTGATTTAGAGGTGCCAACTCTGACAGGGAAAACATGGCGTCCTCTGGGTCCTACAAGGTTTGCTTTAAAAATGACAAAAAGAGAAAAACAACAGCACTGACCAAATATTGGCAAGTTGAATAGTAGGATCACACAAAATATATGACATATCTCAACAGCATCTAAATGCAGTATAAGTTGAACTGGAGAACTGAACTACAATGCATTTCAGCCTTATCTTTAACTTTGATTTATGTATATTTAACAATGAATATTTTAATATTATATAGAAAACCTTTTGAAGTTTCAAATAAAAAAACTTTGTGTTTCATTGAAATTCATAAAAAAACTGATGTCAAAGTCAATTTGACCTCTGAAATTCTGTTGCTAGCTCAGAGTGAACTAATTATATAAAAGGAAATTTCCATTGGAGGCAAAATCTTAAGTACTACTTGGCAAAAATACAAATTGGATCATAACAGTCCTTGTTGTTTTATTTACAGCTCTTCACCTACCTGTGTAAATAACTTGTTGTCTTGCTTTTCTCTCTCTACTTCTGATCAGCTCACAGCCCCATTACAGAAACTCCAGGCCGGCGCTGTCCAGTTTTGCAGTGAAAAACTTCTGAAACTTACCAAACAAACTCCTCCTGAGCTGGCTGGTGCAAAGCTTTTCAAAAGTTGCCATGGCAGCAGAGGATGTGTGGCTGAGAAATTTAATTCAATGCTAGAAGCCTGTTCAAGACCCACCGGGGGTTTGCCTGCACCCTTTAACTCCTTCAGAACTGAATTACAAAGAAAAAATGTGAGATAGACAAGAAATAAATTGTGCAAAAATGTTTACACAGGATGAAGTGAAAATACTTAATATGCATAATGACAATGTTGGGGATACTTTACCTCCTTTATACACTGTTGGCTAGTTCAACTGGCAACACTACAATACAATACAGCCTGGTGGAATTTGCCACAGTAAGTCACCAAAACTTTCCATACCAACATAGGTAGGCACAGTAGAACAAGCTAATAACAACTGACAGGTTTAAAGGAAAGAAGAAAAAAAAATACTGTAACAATTTTTAAGCACCGTGTACCTTCAGAGTATTTTAAAATAAAGTAGACACATTATACTTTAAGTTTCCCCCTTTTCAAATTGTAATTAAATGTTACTATTAGGAGTTTGGGCTGTATAATAAAATATCCTAAGCTCCCCTTTTTACATTGCAACTACACATTATTTTGTGTGCAGACTGTAATATGCTTTAGTTATTGTGTTTACAGCTTCTTATATAAAATCCTTATATGGATTAAAGTAAATAATGTCTTGAGCTGTCTGATAAACGAGGTAAAAGGTTGTGAAATAAATGTACAAACTACAGCAAAACAGTTAAGAAAAAGCATTATCCAACAGAGGTCGCTGAAGTTACTGGACTGTATGTAACACCAGTGTTTGACTCCACAGGTTCAACCCAGTCAATGTCGCAGCTCTTGGTGTAGACCTAAAGGCAAACACATTTTCTGTGAAAGTTTCTTTTCTACCGCTCTCACCACTTAATTACAAAACCTGAGCTTCCGTAGAGAGACCATCAAAAGATTAAAGGTCACAGAACTTTGATGACCAAAGTTTTGAAACTAACTTGTTTCTCATGTGAGTAGTTGTTTGTTTCTGTGTGTGTGTGTGCAAGGGAGGGTCATAATGTAAAATTCCTGGTGTGACATTTCCTTCATATTTAGGCCACTAAACAATCTGGAGCAAACACTCAAACTGAAAACGAACCACAAGATGATCTACTCCACACAGCTGGTGTATATGTTTTCTGTGTGTTTTTTTTGTGTGTGTAAGGGTTAAAAGTGTGTGTGTGTGTGTGTGTGTGTGTGCACTCGCGTGCGTGCGTGTGTGCTTTTGAGTGCGAGGCCGGGTTTTACAGAGCAGAAACGAAAACTGGTGTGGAAGGTGCAGCAGTGGTGGAAAACAATATGTGTGAGTGAGAAAAACATTCACTAATGCCACAGAGAAAAATCTCAAAATAACTTCTGCAACTGTGACTGACGAGGACAGCTCTTTAGATAACATCACCATTTCCATTTTCTCTACATAAACATTCAAACCCACAATGCCTACAATACCTACATAAGTTGGCAGTGCTGAACAGGCCAATCCAATAGGGCTGTGTCGATGGCGCTGTATAGTTACATTTCCAGCGAGGTGCACGTCAGGTTACGGCGTAGGGTTTCAGAGGGGTTTGCAGTCATGACGTAGCTACAGCGTAAATTTCCAACTGAAGCATAAATCCTCAGTTACCCTCTTAATTCCTATGGAAGCAGTAAGGGTGTACTTAGTTTTTCATCAGACATACTGTGAAAACGTTTTCATGTGACTGTATGTAAGATGCAACAGATGCAACACATCAAATTATACTTTAAATCATGGCGTTCTAATGGAACCTTGGATTTAGCAAACAATAAAGCTCATCATTTCCTCCAAAACCTCCTTTGCTTGCTAACATGTTAAATCTGCAATAACTAATTTCCTATTTATTTATGATCAGTTCAATAAACAGTGAATGTACTATTGACCTTATACATTTCTGCAGCATGTAAAGCTGTAGTTTTATGGGTATGTACTATAAGTATTTGATAGATGAACGCTTCATTTTAGCTTTAGCTTTAGCTAAGATAACCACTCCCAACAGTCTGTCCAAACTTATATAGATGGGAGTGGTATCAGTGCTCCCTAATTTACAGGAAGAAAGTGAATGCACTTCCTAAAACGTTAGTTAAAACTATACATTTAAGGGAAATGTTTCATGTGTAGGGGGCCAGCTTCAGCACTGGTAAATATAATAAACAGAATAATATTTGAATAGAAGTTATTACAGGGAAAACTGATATATCTCAACTCTTTTTCAAACATCTCTATATTTCTCTTGTTGTCAGACGAGAGGACATTATGGTTTCCATGATCTCACTGCAGATGAAACTGAGGGTTTTCTGTCTCTTTTAGCAGAACATGGCTATAAAATTAGACAGCAGGGCTGTGGTGTGATGAACATTACAAGGGGCTGTTATCCTATCAACACCCTCGGTTTCAAAGTTGTGCTGTAAAGCCTGCGGCTTCACACCTTTTCAACTGCAATATAATCACACACTGTGACGCACTCACACACCCTTGCCCATAGGCAGGGATGTTTTGGGTGGGGTTGAGTTAGGTGACAGGATTCACACAACCATGTCATGAAAAAACATCACAAGCCTGCAACAAACCTCACACATCAAATGGCTAACATCTTTAATCACATACAAACAGCTTAGACTCCCTTCTCAGTGATGTCCGTGGAGTTTATGGTAAACATTCTGTAACACTGGCAGAATTATTAGAATAATTAGCTCACTTATGATTAGAAGCAAGGCCCTGTTAATGAATATTCAAGGCTTTTGGAAAGCACAAAAAAAGTACATCCTCTTTTAATTCTAAGGCTGCATGTATCAGGACATAATAAAAATAATCTGGCCCTTAGCAGGTCTTAAAATCAGATAAATACAACTTTAGATGAACCACAAAACATGACATATTACACTGTGTCATGATTTATTTATTTAACAAAAACTAACCCAAAATGTAGAAGCAGTGTTGTGAACAACTAAGTACACCTTTACAGCTTCCATAGGAATTAAGAGGGCAAGTAGCAGCCAAGTGCTGCTAACCAAATGCAGTTGATTAATTGATCATCAGCAGCTGTGAGCACCTCTATAAAAGCAGAAGTTTTGGTAGTTTGCTAATCTGGAGCATCCAGGTGGGTGTTAACACAATGCGAAAGAGGAAAGTCATCAGCAATGATCTAAGACAAGAAACTGTTGCTAGGAAGGACCTAGGAAGGATTATAAGGTCTAAAAAATTTGAAGTCCATCATCCTACAGTGAGAAAGATTAATCACTTTTATTATTCAAGTGGAAAACATTTGAGACAGTTGCCAGTCTTCTCAGGAGTGGACATCGCAGCAAATTCACCCCAAGGACAGACTGTGCAATACTCAGAGAAATGAAATGAACAAATGAATAAACAAAAAAAGAAGAAAAGAACAAACTACATCTCAGACTCTACAGGCCTTAGTTAGCATTTTAAATGTTAAAGTTCATGACAGTACAATTAGAAAAAGACTGAACAAGTATGAGAGAAAACCTTCTCTCTAAAAAGAACATAGCAGCACAGCTTAGCTGTGCAAAGCTGCATCTGAACAAACCACAAGACTTCTTTGGACAGACGAGACCAAAGTGGAGATGGTGCCCACAGGACCTGGGCATCTTGCAGTCAGTGAGTCAACCATGAACTCCTCTGTATACCAAAGTATTCTAGAGTCAAA
>VUQS01033746.1:0-17396 GCA_015108495.1 Heterochromis multidens
CCCATAAAAAAAAACCCCCCCCCCCCAAAACAACATTTTGTAAGCTAGCAAATAAAAATAAAGAAAGTAATTTTTAAAAATCCCCTACTGCTCTGTGTATTTACTTATATGGACAGTTGTAATTTTTGTGTGATAGAAGAATATACATTTGTCTTAAATATATATATATATTGGAATAAACATATTCCAAAAAATGTTAAACTAGCGCTGCATGACAGGAGAATAACAGCATTTATCCAGACTTTCATCTGCACGACTCCTTCAAGCAGACAATAAAAACATGATATTCAACACATGCAAGTTTGGTATAAAATGATCATTTATGTAATAGATTTATCTTAATAGCATCTAATGAAACTTGAATCAGAGGTCATTTAATAATTTTATTAAAATACATCATTTTGAGACAGCTACAGAAAACCACATGGTGTGTGGCCTGACTTTGCAAATCTTACTTGCCAATAAGTTTGATAAATCAATTAGAAACTAATGAACATCTAGAAGTAAGGATTCACAATCCATGTCATAATGGCTCTGATATTTTGCTGAATAAACCCATTTTTTGTTTTTATTTTTTATTTAAAGCATTTTTAGTTACTGGCCCAATTTACTTGGGATAACATGGACCATTAGTTTACTTTCAGGAGATATTGTGATGGTTGCTCTTATCAATAATAATTTATATTAATTATATGGGGCAGCACGGTGGAGCAGTGGGTATCACTGTTGCCTCACAGCTAAAAGGTTCTGTGTTCAAATCCACTTTCTGGCCAGGGCCTTTCTGTGTGGAGTTTGCATGTTCTCCCCGTGTTTGTGTGGGTTCTCTATGGGTACTCCGGCTTCCTCCCACAGTCCAGAGACATGCAGTTAGAGGGGTTAGGTTAATTAGTGAATTTAAATTGCCCATAGGTGTGAATGTCTCTCTGTGTTAGCCCTGCGACAGACTGGCGGCCTGTCCAGGGTGTACCCCACCTCTCGCCTTATGGCAGCTGGGATTGGCTCCAGCCCCCCCCCCGCGATCCTGAATTGAAAAAGTGGAAGAGAATGGATGGATTAATTATATGTTTTATTATTGCATGTGTTATACACCTTTTTATACATTTTCCCTTCCATAGTGTGTCACACTGTTACACCAACACAGTGATGTGAGTTAACTATAACTGTGCATCCTCTGTGTTAACCACGATTAAAATCAATAAAAACCAGGTTGAGTTAAAAGCTTGCTTCCTATTCTTTGTAACTGTGGTGACATGACAAAAGATTTCCAATCATACTGATAGGTATCCTTACACTAGTTCATGGCAAAAAAAAAAAAAATCACGTGAGATTACATATGAGATAAAAGACTAGGATCAGACAGTGGTGAAGTAATAAAAATATCAGATTCCATTATCAGTCCTCTTGTTACTTATTGGACCTGTGCTGGCTGTATAAACTTAATTTTAATGCTGCTTTTAAGTGACTTCTTTCACGAATGGCATCATAAGCCGCTGACTAGTAGTTTGTTTCCAACAAGTAATCATACAGGCAAATGTGGACTATAAACAACTGCAGGCAGGAATCTGTGATGTTTTTCAGTGTTCACAGGGCTAAAAAATCTGTTCTTTTATGTGTACATAAACATATGGAGATGGACACACAGCAGTGCTTAAGGAACATTATGTTTAACATTGATTTCACAGTGATTTCATAGTTGTATATGTACTATTGGTGGCTTTTGTCTCTGCAGAATTTGATGACGACACATCTTCGCGTCAGTTCCTTATTCTGAACACTGGGTGGCAGACATGACTTATTTAGAAATGGACAGACTTTGCTTCATATTCAGAAATTTCTTTCTTACTTCCAAAATGAATATACAGTATATACATAGTTATATCTGAAAGTGTAGATACTTTTACAGATATTGTGTTAGGAATTTGCCTTATCGATCATGCATATCCTCTAGATTGTTATTTTAGGTATAACTAAAAATGCAGTGAGACTAATAAAGATTAATGTATCACCAATCAACCTAAAAACAATCTCAATAAAAAAGGAGGAAAAAAAAGACATGTTTACCACATTAGAGCCTCTGAAACCAGTCCATTTATGCTTCGTGTAAAGGAGCTGTGACATGTCTGGTAAAAGCAACGTTATTTATTGAAAGAATTTCCACTGGAGGCTGAGCTCTTACTTCATGTGTGGAGTACATAAACAGCCAGAGTGCCAGAACCACCCTGTGCAGTCACTTTTCAAAAGCTGTGACAGACTCTCAGGGTTCAGGCCCACACCAACCAGTCTGCTGTTTAAATTTTAAAATCTCAATTTCTTAGTTTTTAAAATGCTGCATATTTAATGGTGGGTAAAGAAGGAAATTCACTCCCACGCTCACAAAGTAAGGATTTCAGGGAAATGCCCATCAGTGTCCAATGGGTTCGAGATATGGTGTTGTTGGCACCAGCTTTATTGCAGCAGTCGTGATTTCCAGTGCTTCTTCATAAATGCAGAAAATTTAAGACACAAAGCTGGCAGAGAACAGGATGGTAAACCTGAGCCTCGATGGATCTGTCTTAGGTTTCAGCTGCTCCCATTTTACACCACAGCAGTCCAGTTACTCCTGTCTCTCCTCAGTGCAACATGTCAAGCTCATTCATATTTAATAGTTTGTCCACTGGCCTACTATCAGATGAACCCAACTAGCTAAAGGGGTGGGGCAGGGGAGATGATGATGAAGATGATGATGTGTAAAAGCGAGGGGCTGGCTTTTGAAAACCAGCTGCACCTGCCCCTCCTCATCAGGAATGGATAGGTTATGAGATGGAGAGGAGATCTAAGCTGCTCATTCAGTTCAGCTGCAGACAAAAAGGGGACCACAATGCCTAGAGACTAAAAAGTGGATTCTACACTTTTGCTTTCTGACTTTATAGTCAGTCCTGAATGGATCTCTTAGAGATGAAACAAGTTCCAGATGTTCTGACCAAATGGTACTTTGGAAACTGAGGAATACTTTAGTATCCTATATCAAAACTCCTTCTTTCCTCTGAGGGACCCCTGGTACCACTGAAAGGTGGAGCCAATCCTCAGTGCCACAAACTCAAGGAATGAGGAACAGCTTCTAGTGGGTTTTTGTTTCCTTTCTCAGAACCAAGAGTGCTCTTGAGGTATCAAGACTCTGTTGTGGGATAAAGAGTGAGGAGAAGAAGACCCAGAGAAAAACAATGCCTTTTGGTTTAGCAGGTTTGAAAGAGCAGGTGCTTAAACCTGGGAAGGAGGAAGTGAAGAACACAGTGGGGGACTCTCTGGGAAAACTGCAAAGGTGCGTGGGTTTGCATGGAGAGTGGTGGGAAGAAGGCATGAAGTGTGAGTCTGTGCATGCTCCACAATCTGCACATGTTGCTGGACTGCATGCGTATATAAATTGTGGAGACTTTGTAAAAATGCTCAAATCACAAAAGGATAAAGCATCTGCAGTCAAAGGGATGCAACCCTGCGCGCGAGCACATTTAGCTCGGCGTGTTCTCCGAGATCCTGACGATAAATAAATATTTTATTCTTGTGCTTGCCAAGCAATGTCAGTGATGTAATCACAGATTTTATTTTAAGATATTAATACATATTTCATATCTGATACGTATTTCACAGAGGGGTCTGTGTGTCTGTGTATGATGGAGGAGTCTTAATGAATAAGGAAGATTAAAGGCATTTAGGAGATTACAAGAGTTTCCTCTAAAATAATTATTTTTTGTGTGGGTCATGTAAATTTGACATACATTATGAACTAGAGAAAAAAGGAAATTCTTCACTTTTTTATTCAAAAAGATTATAAATGTGATTTTTCTAGACAATGCAGACAACAATAAACACACTTATCTAAGTCTATGACATTAGGGTCTGAATCTGAGTTAGTTTGACTAATATGTCTTAATTTACCAAAAAAACAAACATATACATGACAGGCTGCACAAGATTTTAAAAGATGGAAATCTATATATGGCAGTAATGTTTGGTTAATGATGACATTTGAAATAAATGCATGGTTATAATAATCTGCTGATATAATATTTATGAGTAGGTCCAGTCACAGGGGACATTTTTTGAGTACTTTTATGTTTTCCTGATAATAATAATCACTTCCTTTTACTTTAGTAGCATTTTCACTGTAGGACTTCAAATGCACTTTTACAATGTGGTAAACAACACATCTAATTCATTATATTTTCAACTGGCAAAACTTAGAACACTTTATTTTACCTTTCCTTGAGATATTCCTCAGTGACTGTACACACCAGCTGTTACCACTGTAGCTCCTCAAACACAAACACTCAAGAAAGTGAGGATGATTTCTTGCTGATGTCTTGCTGGAGGAGAAATGAAGTAAATAATGAATCTTCTGCAGGCAGATGAGAGGAGGGGGCACTGAAAATGTGGATTCTGGGTGGTGGGACAGGCACCTGATGCACTTGAAAGCAGTTTGCGGACTTTCTTCTCCTTTTTCCTCTGCAGGATGGTGCTTTGTTACTGCCCTATTTTTGTCATCATACAAGTTATCAAGAAAATCCACACACAAAGCCACATTCTGTATAATCTTGTATGACTTGCAACCAAATTCAGCTTTAGAAGATTCACATCTAGTTGGGTGCATAAGACACTAAAATTATAAGAAGAATGAGTTAAGTTAAGAACACTTAACTCTTGGCTGATTTTTGCCCCGTAGGAAAATAGATGGCAGTAATGTGGAAGAAGAGGACAACATTGAACTAACAGAGGATGGGCGTCCAGTGGCTTCAACACCTCGTCCCGCGCCGCTGCTGGACTGTAGCTGTGGTGGCCTGCCTAAGCGTTATATCATCGCTATCCTCAGCGGCCTGGGCTTCTGCATCTCCTTTGGCATTCGATGCAATCTTGGTGTGGCCATTGTGGAGATGGTGAACAACAACACTGTCTATATAAATGGGACCCCGGTGCTTCAGGTAGCTGGAGTTACTGACTTTGTGTGTATCTTGTTTTTTGCTGCTTGATATGACACAGAAGATCTCCATGTCTCTCCATGCCATGCCTGACAAGATTGACTAAACTGTAGTTTACCCAGTTTAATCAAGTCTTTATGGACATGTCTGTGATATTACCAGCTTCTTTGAAGATAAGAGTAAATAAAAAAATCAAAACAGCACATTAAAAACAGCAACATACCTTTGTGTATTGAATGCATCTGTTGTTTATGAGTTCAGCACTGTATTTTAAGAACATGAGAGTGATATATCTGTCATTAAAAGATTCATTTTTAAGACCCACCTGTTGCATTTTTTCTCTCTTTGCAGAAAGCTCAGTTTAACTGGGACCCAGAGACAGTGGGGCTGATCCACGGCTCCTTCTTCTGGGGCTACATCGTCACTCAAATCCCTGGTGGTTTCATCTCCAACAAGCTCTCTGCCAACAGGTCGAACATACTTCATGACTACTCCCTAGTTTCACGTTAACACTGCAGTCCCTGTTTCACATCATCATCGGCTCAAAATGGGTTTTATACGGCTGGTCACAGAGAAAACAAGAAATTTCATTATGCTGCTTTGGAACAGTTGTGAATTAATGAGGACTAAAATAATTGTGGGTTGTGGAAAAAAATGATGCTGCTTATAATGAGACAGATGCATGTGTGTGGTGAAATGTGTAGACGTAGATGATGCTTTATGGGTTTCATGGAATTTACTCCATGAGCTGAGGATTAACTTGCTGCAGCCTTTATTATGTCTTTTGAAGAGATCTATTATACCTTTACTGTTGGAGTTTCAAATAATGATGTCAGGGTATGTGCAAGCAATCATGAGTGAAAGAAATCAGGCTTTAGACTGCTCTAAATGCTCCTTTTCAGGTTGTTTCTTCTACTTTTGGCACTGTATGATGTCAGAGAGAGAGGACATCCCTAATACAGTTATCTCAGGTGCACTGCTGTTTTTGAGGGGCAGCCAATCAGAGGAAATTTGGCTTAAAGTGAGGGGTAAGAGAGCTAAAACAGCTTGTTTCAGAGACTGGGTACACTTACATGTAAGGTAGGGGTGTCAAACATAAGGCCCGGGGACCAGAATCGGCCTGCCAGAGACACCAATCCGGCCCACTTTACGTCTTTGGAAAAGGTGACGGAGGACATAAATTTTGGACTTTTAACTGTATTTTCATAAATTTTTCAGCTTGTCTGACTGATAAAGGCCTCCCCCACAGCCATTCATACTATACCAAAGTAATGAAGTAATAGATAAACAATTAAATGACAGAAAAGTTCCTGTTTTTTCACCATCTAATGTAGAAATTTCTGTTTTTTACAATGTGTCCACAGTAACATAAATAAATAAAAAGGACATTTTCTGTGAACAGAAACTTTCTGTATTATAATTACAGGACAGTCTGGGCAATAAGCTACCAGTACTTTGTAATTTTACACACTTATTTCTTAAAATTTAAGCTGAAACAGTCGTGCTGACAGATGTCTTTCATTAACTACAACAGCATTTCTTTATCATGTAGAAAAACTGAGACTTACTGTTGAAACTGCCCTTCTTTTTCTTATATTATCATATTACCAGGATTAAATGTGCAGTTAAACTACTTTACACTGACAGAAATTGGATTTTTTTGGCCCACTTAAGATCAAAATGGGCTGTATGTTGCCCACAATGTAAAATGTAAAATGAGTTTGACTTCCTTGATGCAGGGGCTGCAACAAGGCCCACTATAAGTAAATAAGGATTATTGTGAACTGTGACTCATGCAAAGCTAACTAGTAGAGTCCAAGAATAAAAATATAGAGTTGGAAATTAGCATAACAGGTCCCCTTTAAGACAGGACTACAGTATTTTTATTGGAGCGCCTCGTCAGTCTGTGTGGTTAAAGGGTTAAAGCTGTTTGGTGTGGTGAGCAGTGTTGATGGAGCAGATAGCAGTCCTGTAATAAAAGCTTCACAGGAAAAGAGGACACGCCACTGACAGAGTTAATAATGAAAGATCCTGCCTCTGATTTCTTTCTGAAACACCAGCTGCTGGAATATTACAAGTGTCACTTACAGACTGTTTTGGAAAAAGAGAAAGAAGGGGGGATGAGACAAAGGAGAAAAGAGAGGGGAGCTATAAGCGGCACTGTGTTGATAAAGCAGAAACTTGTGGATTGAAGGGGATGTCTTTATCTCAGTCAGTGAAAGGCAGAGGTGTGAGATATGTCTCATTATAAGGCTGACTAAGAAGCTTTGACTGTCAGTTAGTTTGGACACATACTGCTTGCCAATATCGGGCTTCTACAGTAGCTTTCAAACACTGGGTTGCAAGTGTATGTTGTGTTTTACCTGTTGAGGACAGATCTGGGCAATTTTACATCAGGCTATATTTGGTGATTATTTGTATAATCACCTTATGGGGCTTAATGGACTCCATAGTTTTCTCTGATATACAGACTCCGTTAAAAGACTAGTTTAAAGTTTAGGGAAATTAAAGGAAACAATGGGTTTTTTTCCCCAGAGATTTCATAAATGACCTGTTTGTTTAGTTTATTTCTCGCTATAAATTGATTTCTCAAGCAGACTGGCTCTTTCTCAATTTCCTGTCTTTATGCTAAGCTAATCTAAAGCCTTGATGGCTATGTTGAAAAATTCTACTTCCTGAAAAGTATGTTTAATTATTATACAGGCTAAGCAATTCAGACTTACTCCTTTTCACCTGTGCAAAAAATGATAACATTTCAGTTTTTCTGCAGGGTGTTTGGAGCTGCCATTTTCCTGACATCAATACTGAATATGTTCATCCCATCCGCAGCCAGGGTGCACTACGGCTGTGTCATGTTTGTTCGCATCCTTCAGGGCTTAGTGGAGGTAAGGGGGAAAAAAACGTGAGGGAAAACAATGACTAGTCGCCTGACAGAAATAGTTTGACATTTGTGAAAATATGAATATTTGTTTTTAGTTCAGAGAGATAGATGAGGGGAATGGTACCAGGGGAAAACAGCTTGCCTGTTTCTGTCTGGAGAAAACAAAATGTACCTATAGTACCTATCTGCACATCAGATGTTTATGTGTGACGCAAACAATCTCTAAAAGCGTACCTTAGTGTTTTTACTTTCTGATGAGAGGGTGGAGTGCCAAGTTATAAGCGAACACTAACAAGATAGGTGGGCATGGTCTATCCATAGGCTGTAATGGCTGTATCACACAGATACTCAGTGCCAAGTAAAATAAGAAATAATAAATACTGTAATTTACATTTTAAATCACCAAACCTGGAGCACAGACCTCTTGAGTCTGTTAGTAAAATTTACTCCAAATAACTCAATTAAAAATGCTCCAAAAGGCAACAAAAACAAAAACACAGTTGAGAGGTCCAGTTCAATGACTAAGGGTGGGGTGAAACCTAACAGATAACTAGCCATCTAGTCCACGCCCATCTGTCACTCACAGCAGCCATACCTCTTATAGTGCATAACTGTAATCTTTACAGTTGTCATTAAGTGTGAGATATATATATATATATATATATATATAGCGAGACCAAAACTATTTTTTAAATAACAGGTTTTAATTATATTTATTTCTAGTCTAAAGTTGGAACCTGATTTTACTCTCAGAATTCTGACTTTATTCTAGTTCTGAGGCAAAAGTCAGAATTCTGAGAAAAAAAATTATGGCCTCAAACTATCTTTTCTTCAGTGGCTCTGATCCTTTTTTGTAGTTTGGTTTTTGTACCAAACCAAGTAAAACTGTGGCATTTTCTGATCTGTAGAGGAGCTACACTAACAACTTAACCAGTTTCTGGCAGTAGCTTTATATTTACCGTACAGATATAAGAAGGGTTATCAATCAAATGATCAAACTCTCTGCCTTGAAAACAGAGAATGTTTCCCAAAATGTCAAACTATTGTGAGTGAGCAATTTCCACCTTGTCAGTCTTTGATCTTTCCCAACTTCCACACCATGTCCCTGCTAGGGTGTTACCTACCCAGCATGTCATGGGATGTGGTCCAAATGGGCGCCTCCTCTTGAACGAAGTCGACTGGCAACAACGTCATTCTGTGGTGGGTGATGCCTCTGCTTCTTCTTGTGAAAATTCTCTGCGGACTCTATTTGTGCTATGTGTGTCACACCAGCGTGGCGGTCAGCAAATGGACGTGAGAGAGCTCATTTTGTTTCGCAGATCCGGTCCCCTGTTGTCTCTGCTGAAATTAAATAACCATGTTGCACTTTAAATTGGTACCATGACAACCCGTGCATCAAAACACTCTTGACATTGTCTGCAAATGAGCACAGCTCATCTGCGTAATCTGAAGGAGCTTCTCCCTCTATTCACATAAATGAAGTGTCACCTTGCTTACTGTCCAAAAGCACTCTCATGCTCCCGGCTCTATTCAAAACAACAGCGTTCATGAATCTGTCAGATAATAGGAAACACACTAAAACACCCTCTCTGTAATGGCAGTCCTAATGACTGATTTTGACAGCATTTATTCAATGAAACGAATGTGTTTCTTTGATGCGTTTGTTGACACATCTTCATTGTACAGGGTAGTTTTGTTGTATTAGAGTCACTGCAACAACATAAAGATTTAGGCTTAGGCTATGTTTATATTTGTGTAAAGGAAAAATATACAAGAAACAACATGCTATATCATCCTTGAATATCACAGAAATCCAGAATTACAGCTGGAATTATAATACATTGGCAATGATATCTGACATCCATTGTTCCCAGGATCCTATGCAGGAGCAGTGATCGCCATGCCTTTAGCCGGAGTGCTCGTTCAGTACATCGGCTGGTCTTCGGTCTTCTATGTTTATGGTAAGGCTGATGTTTGAATGTGAAAAAAAGTCAATGTGAAAGTGAAAACTCTATTCACTTAAAGATAAAAAAAAAAAAAAAACTGATGCCAAATACATCTTTTGGCTGCTTGGCTCTTTCAGTTCTAAGGTTTTTATGTATCAGGACATAATAAAAAGCAGCACTTAGCAGTGCAGAAACTGTGTGAGAAAAACTCAGTGCACCCTTACTGCTTCCATAGGAATTAGAGAGAGAAAGATTATTCAAAAGTGGAAAACTTGGGAATAATCAAGTCAACCATGAACTCCAAAGTATTTTAGAGTCAAATGCGAGGCCATCTGTCCAAAAGCTAAAGCTTGGCCAAAATTGGGTCATGCAACAGGACAATGACCCCAAACACAGCAAATCTACAACAGAAGGGCTGAGAAAGAAAAGAATCAGGGTGCTGCAATGGCCCCGTCAAAGTCCAGACCTCAACTTGACTGAAATGCTGCGGCAGGACCTTAAGGAGCTGTGCATAAACAGATGCCAGCAAACCTCAGTGAACTGAAGAAATGTGAAGAAGAGTGAGCCAAAATTCCTGCACAAATATATGAGATACAAAGAAAGTCAAAGAGAAAATGATTAGCACTTCAGGTTTTTGCTACTAAAGGTGGTTCTACGAGCTGTTGAATCATGGAGCTTACCTAGTTTTTCGCACACTGCTTCTGCATTTTGGCTTAGTTTTTGTTAAATAGGTAATGACACAGTGTAATATGTCAGGTGTTGTTATTCATCTAAGGTTGTTTTGGAATCATTTTACAACCTGCTAAGGACCAGATGATGTTTTTCATTATATCCCGATATGTAAATCCTTTGAATTGAAAGTGCAAGTTTTTTCTTTTTCACAACTGTATTTGTTTTATATCCATGAAATCTAAAAATAACTCCCAATGGCGTTATCTTTAAAATATAAAGGATTATGTCATGGATTTGTTTGGTACTAATTCATCCTTTCTAAAAGTTGTAAAAATCAGCCTTTGGAGCTGTCAGATTAGTCCAGAATCTGGACTAAAATCTATTAATTAACAATGTATTTACATGATTAACTGCAGACATAACTGATTAGTAGAACAACACTCCATTATTAAATGGTTACCAATATTTATAAGTACATTATTATAACAGATGCAAGAGGTAAAAAAAAAAATAGTAATAAGCTATTAGTGAGCTGTTATAAAGCCTATATGAACTGAATGAATGGATAGACAGTAAAAAACAGTCCATGACTGTAATTAAGTTGTTAAATGCAGAGTTTAGTGTCATGAAAAGAGGCTTTAATCATCCTTGACTGTCACGTTGTTCTTTGGCATTTTTATGCTTTGCACAATAAGCCTTATCTGATCTGCTTTTGAGTTTGATTAGAATGATTAACACTCACATCAAATTCACACTTTGGCAAACGTGTTTTAATAAAAGAGCTACTCTGGTTCTGATGTGATACAATCTCATGATTTATTGATGTAAATTAACATTTTCCTGTCTGGGCTGTATGACTCACGCTTGTTTCATTTTTAATAATGAGAAATTCTTGTGGTCCAAAGGAGGTCTGGACTTCAAGTAATTAATCTGTACTGCCCTCAAGCTGCTCTTTCATACTTTACAAAGTCTTGACTAACAAGATAAGCTTCTCTAAGGGTATATGTACAAATGCATGAATTCACCCATTGTTGCTATTGTTTCGTGAAAAGGTGTTTTTGGGATCATTTGGTACACGCTGTGGCTCCTGCTGGCTTATGGAAGTCCTGCTGCGCATCCCACAATTACAGACGAAGAGAGGACGTACATCGAGTCCACCATCGGTGAAACAATGCACAAACTGAGTGTAACTGAGGTGTGTCTACTGTATATGTTATGACACACACATACACACACATAACAGAATGGCTGAACCCCTTGAATTAAAGTTGAAAGTCTGCACTTCAATCACATCTTGATTGTTTGATTTAAAATCCACTGTGGTGGCCTACAGAGGCAAAACTACAAAAACTGTATCTCTGTCCAACAAATTATGAAGCTAAATGTCCATAAACAGCTCAGACTGACTCCTGTCCTCCAATCACAGAAATTCAAAACGCCGTGGAGTCGCTTCTTTACTTCCATGCCTGTCTATGCGATCATTGTGGCCAACTTCTGCCGCAGCTGGACCTTCTACCTGCTTCTCATCAGCCAGCCAGCGTATTTTGAGGAAGTATTTGGATTCCCCATCAGCAAGGTTGGCCTCACAATATCACTAGAGTTTCAAAAAATGTCCAAAAAGACCAATTCCCTACCTTATGTCTAAAATATTCTAACCCGAACTACCTACAGGTGGGGCTCCTGTCTGCTGTCCCCCACATGGTGATGACAATCATTGTTCCTATTGGAGGACAACTGGCTGACTTCTTACGCAGTAACAAAATCATGTCTACCACTAATGTGAGGAAACTCATGAACTGTGGAGGTATGTCAGTGTAAATACATGTTGTTTCTCTTAACCTTGAGTCTATCTAAACTAGCATGCCTTTAGTATTTTGCATTAAATACTATACCGTAGTACTGTACTGAATCCAGGCC
Organism: Heterochromis multidens; assembly: GCA_015108495.1. Lineage (NCBI taxonomy): Eukaryota > Metazoa > Chordata > Actinopteri > Cichliformes > Cichlidae > Heterochromis > Heterochromis multidens. The sequence continues at coordinate 12,366 of VUQS01033746.1, forward strand.
TGAGAGTTTAACCAGGACTTCCTTCCTGAATGAACCCTCAGAATCTTTATTGTTAGCGCTGCTTTCTAAAATGTTAGTCTACAACTGCAACTGTGAATATGCTTATAAACTAAATTACTGAAAAACAGTATGGAAAAGCAGTTAATTACTAGTTTCTTTCATTTTGATTTAAGAAATCAGCACTAACATATCCTTTAGACCCCCTTATGCAGAACATGTTTCTATAATTTCAGGGATTCCCACTTGATTGATGACACTGCAGTGTACAATAACCTCACACTCCCACTCTAGCAGCACCACATTTTTCCATTAGGTCTGTAGGTTGGGAAGCTGGGGATACATTTCTTACACATACTTGGTATTATGGCGTTTATCATGTGAGTAATTAATATAAAAATGTTTTGTCACAGGGTTTGGTATGGAGGCTACTCTACTATTGGTGGTTGGGTTTTCTCACACGCGAGGGGTCGCCATCTCCTTCCTTGTGCTGGCTGTAGGCTTCAGTGGATTTGCCATCTCAGGTATTTCCACTGACGTTTAGTGTTTTGCCTTTAATTTAAGACTTTAAGCTTGACTGCAGAAATGATAAAGGTGTGCAAAGGTGTGCAGGATGTTGCAGAATTTTATTTGAATGGTGTTTTATCTTGCTTCTTCTGGATTTTGAAAGACCTTTCAAAAAGTTATTACATCTTTACCAGGCACAGCAGCATGGCTGGTATTGTTTTTACCATGTGATCATATCTGCGAACAGATATGATCAACGTAATAGCAAGCAAAACAAAACAAGTATGCAAGATGCCGTTGCAAAGCTTTACAGATGTATGGTTGGGGTCAAAATAAAGGTTTAAACATTTCTGTTGTCTGACCAATAAGTGCTGAGAAAAGGGCACCAGAATGTCCACCCCTGTCCCTCATTCTTTTGTAACTGGTGCATAGAAATATAATCAAGATACAACATGATCTCTTGTTTCTTTGGTTGTGATGCAGTATACATGCGTTAGCCTCCCAAACCCTCACAGAAGCTCTTCAACTGAATATTTTATTGACTGTTGTTAAGCAACCAAAAAGATGAGAGCATTCATATGCGAGTATGAACCAGCTTTAGGCTCACAAAGTATTCAAATGCCATAAAAATGGTCATTTGTTGCATTATTGTGTTTACACTGTGTGAACTGTGTTGTCAGGTTTCAATGTCAATCATCTGGATATTGCTCCTCGCTACGCCAGCATCCTGATGGGCATTTCTAATGGGGTGGGAACACTGTCTGGAATGGTGTGCCCCCTAATTGTTGGAGCTATGACTAAACACAAGGTACAATAGGCTACTTTTCCCTCCTATCAAAATATATAGCTTGTTTTTATTTAACATCTTGACTGTATCATTGCTTTGGCCTTTTTGTCTCCTATTCTGAAATATGTACACAGAACATTACAGGAAACTCTGACATTGTTTCTCCCGTTTCATGTTTAAGTTATATCAGGAATGACTGTTTTGTGGGTCACTGAATTGTTGTATGTAATCTTGCACCTATCAAAAGATATTGTGAATAATTTATGGCACTGTAAAATTTATTATACACAGTGCAACTGTAGGATTTTCAGTGCCATGAGTAAGGCAGCTGATTTACAGCATTACCTTAGTGGTACATGAGAGAAATATCAGTAAATCTGCCTCTGACAGAAAATTCATTGACTCTATTCATCTCCCTACAGACTCGTCTGGAGTGGCAGAATGTCTTTGTTATTGCGGCCATGGTGCATTACTCAGGGGTCATCTTTTACGCTATCTTCGCTTCGGGAGAGCAGCAGGACTGGGCCAACCCTGAGAGCACAAGCGAGGATAAATGTGGCATTATTGATGAGGATGAGCTGGCTGAGGAGTCAGAGCTCACCAGCGAGAACATGGTGGCTCCCAAAAAGAGTTACGGAACAACGGACAATTCATCCGGTCGAAAACAGGGCTGGAAAAAGAAGAGAGGGGTGACCATGCAAGAGGAGGAGGAGCATTATGGGAATGGGGACTACCAGGAACAGTACCAGTGAGACGCCAAGAGGGACAAAGGATTTAGGAGAAATTTTACAAAACTGACGTGTCAGAAGCAGCAGCATCATATGTCCCTCAAGACACCACCCCCCTTTTTTTTTCATTTTTGGTCAACTCACACATTTACCTGTGATATATGAAGACACATTAAAAAAACAGCAAATTGCTAAACTAAAACTTTTTTTTAAAATTATAAACCAGTGGGAACAAAATGAGAACGAACCATCAATAAATATGTGACATCATCTGCTGATAAATTGAATCTATCATGACATATATTGTAAAGTATTAAGCTTAGTAACATGGAAACCACAGACCAAAATCCATGGACCAACTAGTGCTGTGTTAAAGAAACATTAAAAACACATATCAACTTTGACTCCTCCCGTACTCTGTCCTGATCGTTTTCTTCTATCCATCTGTGCAAACCACAACTCAGCTTATGTAGCTTACTTTGATATGTGAACGGTTTTTCAAATATCTTGTGTCAGCTATGCAATGTGAAAAGAGGCGTACTGCCGGAATGTATCGATGGGTTTGACAGCAGATCACAGTGTTAATGTACTGAGTCTTACTGTTTTTGTTGCTTGTATGTATTTGCTGTTGCTGAATGACTGCACTCTGTCACCGCTTCGCTCGCTCTCCTTGTCCGAACAAGTCTTAGTTCACCATCTGTTTGTGATGCACTTATATATCAGCAGTTTGGCTTTTTGCAGTTGCTCAGTGTTTGATAAATGGAGACCCGAGTTTGTTTCTTAAAACAATGTGCAGTAAGGTTTCACTTTAATCCTAAAAATATGTGGAGAATTTGCACTTGCTGTTGATCACTATTACTCCTAAAAGAAAGAAAGAAAAAAAACCTGTTTTGTACAGTAAACTATTATCTTATTGTTTGAGAAAATTCATTTACACACAAACAGACTTGACATGCAATAAACTACGTTTCTATTCAGCGCTGAGATTGTTTAGATATTGAAAATGCATAAATAGCTTCAAGGTGCTGGATGACACAGTAGGCTGCATGAATTTTTCAATATTTCATGGTACTTTATGTATTTAAACTAATTTATAAAAATAATCTATAATTGAACTGCAGATTTTTCAGTGTACTGGAAATATTGGCTAAGGCTGATCAGCCAAGCTTGCTAAACGCTGACCATACACTGTATATAAAAAAAATGGGCATAGCCGGGGGCAATTCTAGGATTAAACTTTTAAAGGGGGCTCAGCTCCCAATCATAACATCATGCATACAGTGCCCTGCAGTTAACATTAATGGAATATCCTGCTTGCAAACGTATTCAACCCTTACTTTCAGAAGCAACTTAATTAGTTGGATGACCTATTGTAGTGTCTAAGAATAATTCAGATTGAATAATCACAGATTTCAATATAACGGTTTTAGGGTGGACCCTTAGTTATCAAACCTGAGGCGAAGGCTCAGTCATGTTGACCAGAACTTTCCAAAGTAAGTTAAAGAACAATTTGTGGCAAAGCAGATAAGAGGAGAAACATGCACAGCATTGTTTCAGTCTCTTAACCACATAGAGGTAGTCCACCAAATCATCATTAAAGCAGCATTCCGGTAAAATGCTGCTATTCATATCAATGAATATGCTCTATCTACAACGCCGTAAGATCATGACACCAAGACATTAAAACCTGTTTTCATTCTAACCTGTACGATCTTCAGTGGACAAGTTGGGAAAATATAACATTAGAAGACAATTTCAGAAAATATAATACAATATATTACTATTGCTACTGTTATACTTATTTTTAGGGGTGCTATGATGAAACTTAGGGGTGCTTGAGCAAAAGGGTCTAAACTCACCAATGGACATAGCCAATATGACATCACCCATTGGCTTGTAGACTCACATTTTGAAAGCAATGACTGTAGAAAACATCTTTTCTACAGTCATTGTTTGGAACCTTTAGCTTGAATGTTGATATCTTGCGTTTTCAGAACCAGAAGTAACTCTTTACAAACTGCTGGAGACCTAAGTTATCAGCTAACGCTACCTACCTGCATAGACTCTATGGGTGAAACACACAGACACAGGTACCTGCTAATTAGTGCAAGGTAAAGCTACATATACACTGGAAGCGGTTCGCTGGTCGTACATCGTTTTGAAGCTGACGGCTGCCTAGGTAACCCTATAATGCATTTACTACCAGGTCATAGGTCAATCAACTATATTCTACACTTTCATTGGTAGTTGTTTCAATTGCTTGTCAGGAAGTTGAGAAAAGTTTATCTTGGGTCCTGCCAGCAGTTATTTCACCTGCAGTCGCTTGAAGTCGTGGAAAGTCATTCACTGTCGATGGTCTCCTGTCGCCACCAGTGTTGGGGTCATTACTCAAAAAAAGTAATGTATTACACATTACTCATTACTTTTCTTGAAAGTAACGGATTACGTTTCTTAATTAGAATCTGAATCCGAATCGTCTTCATTTGGCCAAGTTTGTGCACACAAACAAGAAACTTTACTCTGGTTCACTTTCCTCTCTGCATGAAAAAAAGAAACGTTTTTTAAAATAGACAATATATATATATACATATATACATACAGTACTGTGCAAAAGTTTTAGGCAGGTGTGGAAAAAATGCTGTAAACAAAGAATGCTTTCAGAAATGGAAGTGTTGTTCATTTATTTTCATCAATCAACAAAATGCCGTGAATGAACAAAAGACAAATCTAAACCAAATCAATATTTGGTGTGACCACCTTTTGCCTTCAAAACAGCATCAATTCTTCTAGGTACACTTGCACACAATTTTTGAAGGAACTCGGCTAGTAGGTTCTTCCAAACATCTTGGAGAACTAACCACAGATCTTCTGTGGATGTAGGCTTCCTCACATCCTTCTGTCTCTTCATGTAATCCCAGACACACTCGATGATGTTGAGATCAGGGCTCTGTGGGGGCCATACCATCACTTCCAGGACTTCTTGTTCTTCTTTACGCTGAAGATAGTTCTTAA